>CAMTDV010000024.1:57699527-57974153 GCA_947069175.1 Scalesia atractyloides | reverse complement strand
TAGACTTATCCTTTTGAACGAGCTCATGTTTTCCACATGCAGTTGACTTCTTATGGGTAAATTTGTAAATGTACATGCTTAAAATTTTATCCAGTCCATCTTCTTCCCCAACACACAAACCGTAGAGAGGGAGAGAGAGAGAGAGGCAGAGGGGTGTTGGGTCGGCCGGCCATTCTATTCCGGCGAGGCCTCAAAAACCGTTGGCTAACAGCCTTCCTCTTTAAGTTCTCTACTCCAAAAGCCGACAATCCCTGGTGCTCAAACCTTCAACGAAGGTGTTTATCGGTGTAGCGGTGGTGAGAGGAGTCATCGCCGACAAAGGTAAGGATCTCGTGGTGGTTCTGGTTCGAGCTCGGAAACGGAGCGTAACAGTCGTTGCCATGTCTCCAGCGGCCGCAACGGTTAACGACGATGGGCGAGTTTCCGGCGACCCGATCTAACTTTGCATTACATATTTTGGTGTAGATCGGCATTAGTAAAGTACAACCCCACAACCTCTAGCTCGACTTTGCATGTCTTACCGACAACCGATGTTAACATGTTGAGCTTATGGCGTCTTCGGTGATTGTGGTAACCGTTAACGACTCCTATAGCTTGTGGTTGTAGCGATGGCCGTGAATTGGAAATCTAGGGTGTTTGGAAGCTGATGAATCAGCTGCAAGATTGTTTGGACAGAAGCACAAGCTGGTTAAACATGGTCCGACTATCAATGGGTTGCCGGAATTTTGTACCCGATGGGCCAGTAAACATCAATCATTACACGTGCAATTTATAAGTTTGGTCGGTGATGAAACGATCTGTTTTCTCTCTTCAGTTTTCTTTTCTGGTGTGTTTGATGAGAGGTGAAAACAGAAGAGACAAAAAAAAGGGCAAAACTTGGCCACTAAACAAACTTTTCTGTTACCCAACTGGCAGGTATAGGTTGGAAACACATAGAAACCGGAACTGTAGTTAAGATCTATGAAAATTGTTATATAGTATAATTTATTAATTACTCTCTTCTCTTTAAACTACACTTATCAAGTTTTGTTACACATGGT
This sequence comes from Scalesia atractyloides, assembly GCA_947069175.1. Taxonomy (NCBI): domain Eukaryota; kingdom Viridiplantae; phylum Streptophyta; class Magnoliopsida; order Asterales; family Asteraceae; genus Scalesia; species Scalesia atractyloides. Next base: position 57,973,113 of record CAMTDV010000024.1, on the reverse strand, counting down.
ATAAACTTACACATATCTAAATCTATATAATATTAAAGTGCATGTAAATTGATGCGTAGATACACATAACAATGTTTGTTTAATTTGTGATGATTGTATTACAGATTAAAAATATTGATATTGATTGTTTTTCACTATTCTTGATTTTTATGAGTGTCATTATTATAGGTAAATTACACATATACATACAAATAATAGTGTTGTAATTAAATAAGAATGATGGTATTATTGATAAAATAATAATTTTGATTTCTCGTATTTTTTAGAGTTTTTCATATATATATATATATGGTAGTGTTCATGCGAGAACCACCTTTATTGCGAGAACAATGAGAACCAATGTGAACCTAAAAAAAATACCTAAAATATCTAAAAAACACATAATTTTTTTTTAATAATTTTTTTTAAAATCGCTATATTTCGTCAGTAAAAAAACATTTTTTCGAGTAACAATTATAGATGCACATGTGCATATGTATCATTTCTTTGACAAATTCCGTAACACATTACCCATAGTAGACAATTGCACTTTCATTTACACTACCATACGTAATAAACTACTTTTTACATCACAAATTTAAAAATGCACATGTGCATCATTATGTATAACCATGTTATAACGTGTTTTGGTACAAAAAGTTTGTGATTTTGAATGATGAAGTATGTAACACCCCGACCGCGTAAAAACAACAAACCGCGACGAAAACGTCGGGGATTCACGTTAACAGATTGTTTCACAACCATGGTACATAATGTTTTAATATTATTGAATTAATATTGTTTACATTGTCTTGGAAATTTAACAGAAACAAAACATAGTTAAAATTGTCTTTCTTGTTTTATTTGTCACTAAGGCCCGTCCAGTCCTATGTGATCCTTGCATTGTGATTCGTCGCACCTAAGCTCCTAAAACATATGTGAAAACGAGTCAGCAAAAATATGCCGGCGAGTACATAGGTTTTGTGAGTGTGTCAAATTCATGGCCTTGTATATGTATTGCAATACCTCGTCAAATTACTAGAATCGTTAAGTGAAAACCTTGTATCAAAAAGTGTTTGGCATTGCAATAATAATTAACCAACTAAAACAAATTGGTTAGAATTTATAAAAGACTTGTAGCCATGATTCTTAACAAAAACATTTCTTTTGTAAAACCGAGTAGTAAATCGATTTAAAATAAAACTTCATATGGTTTATATCTTTAATTGAAAATCGTCGTGTCCATCGTCAAAACGTTGTCCAAGTGATTAGAATAAGGCCACAGAATGTAATACAATAAAAGCACTTATATATAGGAAGTACCAACGGCGTATCCACCATGCTTTTATTATATTACACCCGTCACGTTATCTAAATCACCTATCGTAAACCAATCGTTCAATCGTCCTTGTTATAAACCAATCATTCAATCGTCCTTGTTGTAAACCAATCGTTCAATCGTCCTTTTTATAACCCAAATCGTTCAATCGTCCTTGTTTTAGTTGTGAAAACTTTGGTCATTTCAGTGAATACATTCAAACCTGTGTTGACTCGTCTATACGACCAAAGGGTATCTTTAAATCGACTAACAAACCACCATAGGGTTTGTTAAAATAAACAGTTTCGGTCGTTCCCCAAACTACCCACCAAATTCCAGTGACTAGCCTAGTAACGGGATTGTCAGTCCTATGGTATCATAACTTACTACTTTTGGCCTGGCCAAAGCTAATGAATGTCATTCTTGTTATGGATATAAAGCACCAACAAGTTCGTTTACATTATTGAAATCGTATCGTTATATAAACCATAGTCTTTGTTTTTGAAAAACTTGTAAAGAATTTAGCACATATGAATCACCCCAAAATATTTGCAAAACATAAAAAGAGGGGAGCTATGTACTCAATTGTGATTGCAAAGTAATCTTGAATCAAATGATATATCAAAGCTTCAAACGATCAAAGATTCAAGCGTGTCCTAGAATCGGATAAATATATAAATATCGGGAATTTAATCGGCGGATCGGATAGAATGAGGTCTTGTAAACCAAATGAGTGTTGGAACTCATATGAAATGGTTTATCAAAGTTAACATTCTGATTTGGAAAGATTCCTAAGTGCTTTTGACCCGTTATGACTCGTTAAGGTAGTTTACGCTCCTTTAACGATTCATTTGCGTAAATATGTGTTCGGATTGTTAGATATGTGTTATGATAAGTCTTATATGCCAAAACATGTTTAATAATGTTACAACATTAGTGTATATGGCAAAACATTGGTTATATAGGCTTAAAATCGATTTATGCGCAAAAGGCATTTTGGTCATTTATAAAGGCATGCTAGGCGACTTATTATAACATTAACAAACGACGTGACCATAAGGTATAACCTCAAAGGGTTATTCCCTATACCACTACGGTCACAAATATGTGTTTGGTCTTATCCAAAGATGGACCAAACGGGTCGGATTCGAAAGTCAAAGCGGTGGTCAAGACCACTCGTTTCGTCGCGTTTTGGCATTTCTAACACCCGTTAACATGAGTTTTAAGCTCTATAAGGACAATAAAGCTTAGGGAACTTGAAATAAATCTGGAAATGTCACGGATGTCGGTTCGTTCGGTTGTACGGTTGCGTTTTTCGCTTAATTACGACGACGTTTTAATTAACGTGTAAACGACCGTAAATGCGTAACGAATGATATTTTTGTATTCCAATCATTAAAATACAATATTTTAATGATTACAAAAATTTTTGGATGCACATACGTGTTCCGTATTAAGAAATACGCGAATCGGCGTACTTTCGCAGATTTTGCAAAATAGTCCCTGGAGTTGCATAAGCATGTTTTCGCCATACCAAATCCTTCAAAACTTATTTCTAAGTTATGTAAAGGTTATTTAAGGTATGTTCAGCTTGTGTCATTGTTTCGTAGTGTACGTCGCGTTAAACTGATTATGTTTGTGTAATAGTTTGCGATTTCACTTCCAGAAGTCGTTTGAGAGTTTGAATTGTGCAAGAATCGAATATGTGCAATTGTCATGATAAATAAATGAATCTGGGAAAATAAAACACAAAATTTTCATTGATTGATATTCCGTTTGGAATCGTTACATGATTGAATCACCACGAATGTTACAAAGTAGGCCCATATACATGTTTTTTGGTTAGTTATATCTTGTGTTGATGGTTTGGTTATATTTGTCACTTTATGATGTAATATGTTGTTTGTATGGTATGAAGGGTGTTGATGTATATGTGCATAAAGTGAAAATATTATACATATTGGTAATGGTAATGTATTATGGATGGTAGGATGTAACGGTATTGTATTATGGATGGTAGGAGGTAATAGTAGTGTATTATGAATGGTATGATAGAAGAAAGGGAAAATGTATTCAAAGTATGTACCAAAACACGTTATATCATGTTCATACATATAGATGCACATGTGTATTTGGTAATGTAAAAAGTAGTGTATTATGGATAGTAGTGTAAATGAAAGTGCAATTGTCTAATATTGGTAATGTATTACCGATTTGTCAAAGAAATGATACATATGCACATGTGCATGGATAATTGTTACCCGAAATCTTATTTTATTTTATTTTTTGGTTTTTTGTAGTAACAAAATATAGCGATCTTTTAAAAAAAATTTGTGTGTTTTTTAGAATTTTTTAGGTATTTTTGGTTGTGTTCACATGGTTCTCACAATAAAGGGTGGTTCCTAACGGATACTTCTCCTATATATATATATATATATATATATAATGTATTATAAAATAGGAATACTAGAAAGTGAGAAACCGAAGAACAATGCATTTAATATGTTAAATATATTATAAAAATTTAGGGATCCAAAGTGGGTAAAAATGATTTTCTTTTTGTATGTAAAAATGAGTTTTGATATGTAAAACTAATGGTATTGTGGTTCCCACTTTTTTATGGTTTCTTAGTGAACCTCACCATATGTGTGTTTATATACATATGTAGGGAGAGGATTAGGATAAAACTTTTTTGTGTTTTTTTTTTTTGATAAAACTTTTTATGTTTATTTTTTCCTGCGGTTTAGTTTTTAGGTTTTAATTTTTAGAGGTTTCGGTTTAGCTTTAGTATTTAGTTTCGAGCTTTTAGAGATTAGGGTATAGCTTTAGGGTTTAGTTTTTTTAATGTTAGGTAATTTTTCATATATATATATATATATATATATATAAACACATATCGGTTCATGTGAAAACTTGTTTTACGGAGAGAACTTGAAACCCCCTCCCTCAAAAAAAGAAAGAAAGAAAGAAAGAAAACCTAAGCCCTCGCCCCCACCCTCCAAGCTATATGTTAAAAACTAAACCCCTAAACTAAATGTAAAAAAAAATTCATTGAATTTACTCCTTGGAAATAATTTCTCTAAGCTATATGGGCTTTTTACCTAGTTGTTTGATAGAATATCTTTTCACCTTAATCAAGGAATGATTTTAATTAAAAAGATAACAAAAGTTTTTTCTAGTTGGAAAACCTGGTTTTCTTGAATCAATGAAAAAAGATTCAAAAACAAAACAAATCCTTCACCCCCACCCCCAAGCTATATGCTAAAAACTAAACCCCTAAACTGAATTAAAAAAAATTTCCATTGAGATCGAGACTTTTTATTTATAAAAACTTCACAAAAAATATTAATAAAAAGTCTCGATTTTAATGGAAAAGTTTTAAAAAACTATGTGTTTCTTAAGCTTTTTTAGGTAGTTTTGTTTGTGTTCACACTTGTTCCCAACCTAAATTGTGGTTCCTAAATAATCTTCACCCTATATATATATATATATATATATAAAATAAGATTCGGTTCAAGCAGGAACCACTACCAGTTGCGAGAACCATGAGAACTCTCCCATCCAATAAATTCAACACATCACCTATAATCAATTTAATTTAAAAGGGTATTTTAGTCTTTTCTCTCAATGTCATATCACCTCTCTCTTATGCCTAAAACACATCAGATCATTATTAACATGTCTAATAATATCTCTCACTTTTAATCTCTTTTATATATTTTTTATATTTAAAATTGAGAAAAAAAATATCTTAAGTTTCAAATTAAAATACCAAAAGTATTACGTAATTTAGAAAATAAAAAATATCAAAAGTAATATCTATTTCTATTTGCTTTATTTCCACTCTATATGACATAAGTTCTTTTAAAATATAATTTATATTTGTCTATATGTTTATTAGAAAATACAAATTGTCGAAAATGATAGCTATTTCTTTTGCTCTATTTTCCCAATTATAAGATAATGTTCTTTATAAAATGCAAGCTATATTTGTCTTATATGTTTATTGAAATTTTCTATTTCATTCGTTAACATTTGATGACTTTTCACTACAAGTTTAAAAAAAAAATTCGACAACGTGCGTAAAAAGAGTTTTGAAAACGTGCGTAAAAAAAGTTTGACAATGTGCGTAACATTTATACGATCTGAGTATGAAAACACTATTATGTAAAAAAATAAAAATAAAAAAAAATGTTTTGACAACGTGCGTAAAAAAAGTTTTTTTACTCCCTTGATCGTCGACCCGAACTCTTCTAAACGTCGCGCGTAAATCTAATTTTCGAACGTATGTAAAACGGGAGGAGTAAAATAGTTTTTTCGTACGTTTGAATAATGTTTTTATGTAAGTTTTCGAATGTAAAACAATTTTTTTGCGCACGGTGTTGAATAAAAAAAAAGTTTTTTATTCTCAAATTTTTATGGCCCTCGTAAAAGTTTAAAAAACCCCTAGTCAAACAATCGACTGAGGGCGTAAAAAAAGTTTACAACTGAGGCGTAAAAAAAGTTTAAAATGTTTTAATAGGGGCGTAAAAAACATACAAACGAGACGGAAATAAAAATTTACAACCGGCGCGTAAAAATAATGTACAGTCGGGGCTGTGGTAAAAATAAAAAAGTTACGTGTCGGCGGCATAAAAAAATTATATAAAATGTTTTGTAAATTCACGTTTGTAAATTTGTAGTTTTTACATACGTTTAAAATTTTTTTTTACATTCGTTGCCGAATTTAAAAAAATTTACGCACGGTGTCGAAAGTAAAAAAATGTTTTTTACATGCGGCATAAAAATGTTTTTTACGTTCCTGAATGCTCGCTCGAGCTCCTCTAAACGTCACTTTTGTGGAATATAAACGCTATATTTTAGAGTAAATGATATTTAATTTGTTTGTATAATGATAATTTGGAATTTTTAAATGTTTTGTATGGTATCCGTGCAGATCTCAGACGATAGAGGTGCAAACTATCATTTACAAACGACAACTTCGCTTTATATATTTTAGTTTATTTGTTTTCTGGTGATTTATTTGCAATGTAAACATTTACCTTAATATTTTAATTTTTTTTATTAAAGAACAATCTTATTAATTAAAGCAAAATTATTAATGAGACCAATCATTAATGGTCATAGTAAAAAGACCAATAAGCCCTAATCTCACTAAAAACAAAAATCCCATTAATTAAAGCACAATAATTACTCTGCTTTATTTTCTTTTAATCTCATCCATCAAGACACATTTGATCGATGGTTAATATTTGTTCTTACGGTTTTCATAACGCAATGTGGTTCTCATTTTACCCAATCCCTATATATATATATATGGGTTGGTTAACGTACAATTTGCGTTAACGTACACAGTGTACGAGATTGAGTTACAACATGCAAACTTCATTTTAAACATGCGATTTTTTATAACATGCTATTTTTCTCATTTTTACAACATGCTCTTTTTTTATTTTTCCACATGCGACTTTTTATATTCTACAAAATGCGAGTTTTTATTATGAGGTATATAACGTGCGAACTTCAAATCTCATACACTCGTACGATAAAACATAATTTACATTACACTTTCACTATATATATAGGACAAGGATCCGTTAGGAACCACCCTTTATTGCGAGAACCACGAGAACCAGTGTGAACACAAACAGTAATACCTAAAAAATCCAAAAAAAATACCAAATTTTTTTAAATAATTTTTCTTTTGAAAAGTCGCTATATTTACTCAACGATAAAATTTTTTTTTATAAAAAAAGTAGGACCGATCCTCGATGCTAAGGAACCTAAATTTGGTATCTAACGTTCATAATAGCGGAAATATTACGACATGTTTACCAAAGACAAGAATTCATCAGTTAATAGTCAATTTTATTGATGTAACAGTCAAGAAGCCAGATTGACAGAGCTTCGCCTCCAAAATGCCAAAGTTACAAATGAGGACAACAAGCTAGCTATTTATAGAAGTACAAATTCGCCAGAGAAGGAGCTAAGTTCGCCCGAACTTGCCTTAGCAAGTTCGGCCGAACTTGTCGTTACATGACCCATATGGGCGAACTTGACTCTATATTACATAAATACTTCGTATTGCTAGCCTATTCAACTCTATTCTATACAGACTCGATATAAGACTAAGACGACATTATGCACCAACAGACTCCCCCTTGGATATCGTCTTCGTCTTGTATCAGTCTTCAAAACTCTGTTTTCATAATAAACATTAACAGACACGACCAAAGAAGTTCTTGTAAGGCTTCTTTTGTCGTTCTTGTTTTGGATCCGGCGTCTGATCTGTAGGAGGCACTTTGTTCATATACTGAAATCTCCTAAGCCTTGCCGCCCTACCTTTCTCATGTATAGCCTCAAGACGCTTTTCTTCCTTTAGGAATTCAACCCTTTCTAAATCCCTCCAACTTGTCTGCCACATCTTCTCTGAATTTACTTCTCGTGTACACAAACATTCACAACTTTTTGATATTGCATAGCTTGTACCTTCTCACATTCTTCAAACACAATCTTACTATAGAACAAGCATTTAATATCTTCTCTCGAACAGTTCACCAACCACATTGGATCTAGAATCCTGATTGTTCTCCACAATCCACTCATGCCTTGAAAACCAAGAATTTCAACTCTTTCCTTCGTGATATGCAAGTGTTCTTCAAACTTTAAAACAATAACAGCTTCACAAGTAGATGGATCTATCTGCCACCACTTGAACACTTGATAGAAGTTTTGCTCAATCGGCATTAACGACATGTTCTTCATAGCTCTCGGTCGCTTCATTATCAACGTTATGTCTTTCTCCCCTGTTTTCTTGTTTGTTTTGATTCTACGACCTGGGATAAATGGTTTCCAATACTCTGAATCCTTTCACTGCTTCAAATTTTATCAACTTCCACAACAATTGATCAATCACCTTCATATGGTATGTAACATTCACAATTTGAACCAGCTCCTTAACATCCCAATATGGTAATGTCTTGAAATCAGCAAGGTATTTGAAGTATTGCACTCCAAATTCCCTTTTGATTGCATATACGTTCAGCTCCTTAAACCAACCCCAACTAAGAATATCCCCCAATGACACATCTTTGTCTCTGGTAAAGAATGCTAGAGGACGTCGAAACTTACGTTCGCGCGACATTTCTTTAAACCATGACTTCTTGGCTTGAGCAATTTCTTCTTTCGTCATAGGCTTTGGAACTTTGCCTTCACGTAAAGATTCTTTAATCTTATCTTTCAACATATCTTCGTCAAGTTGCTTGTACATCTCCTCAAATGTAGGAAAACTATCAGTATTAGGACCGACGTACTTCGCAGTTTGATCTGTTTCATCATCAGAAGACCAATCTTCAACTATCACTCTGTTATATTCATCAGCTTCAAATCTTCTAACGTACTGATAATCATTCGGCTCAAAAGTGTTTACGTTCAACACTTCCTCTTCAAAATCAAACTCTAGATTTTCAGCATCAACTTCAATTAGCTTGGCCAAATCTTCCTTAGTATAGTTATGCAAGTACTCGCCTTCCTCTACATTATGTTCAAGCATCAACATTAAAGGCTTTGTGGGTATTGCAGCAACAGGCTTCACAAATCTTTCAACATTCAACATATCAATCTCATCAGATGGCCCTGTCTGCCTGACTCCCCCTCTATCTTATCATCCATCCTTTATTCGATTCATCATCCATTAACGAAGAAAAATCAAAGTCTTCTAAAACTTTTGCATTAGTAACCTTTAAACCGGCTCCTCCCTGACTCACATCATCATCATCATCATCATCTGCAACATTCCAATCCTCATAATCAGATTCATCTTCATTTTATCCTCTTTTTCAGCTTCTTCATCGTCCTTATCTTCAGAAGCAGTTACTGGATCAGAAGGCTTGACAGATTCGTCAACCTTTGGAATATCGGACTCAGAAGCTATAACAACATCATCAACAGACTTCTCTGCAGCTTCAGATAATTTAGGGGCTTCACCCTCAACACTTATTCCTTTGCCACTTGCTGCTAATTCTTTCTCAGACCTTTCTTTAGCTTCCTGTTGATCCAGACGATCATATTCAGTGATGAAATCAATCCCTAGTGAATTAGATAACACTTTCTGCATTCTCGTAAATCTTCGATCATTTAGAGCCTGAATAGTCTTTAACTCTGTAATTTCTGTCTGCAGACTCTCGATTAGCTTTGAAGTATTCTCGTTCATTCTCCAACACTTTGACCTTATCGTCCAATATCTCTTTCTCAAATGTGCTTTGATTCATCTTATTAATCAGCTCAGCTTTTTCCTCTTCATTCTTAGCCACTTTTTCTTCCAAGATCTTGACACGCTTTTCGAGAAGATCAACGTTAGTATCTGGAAATAAATCATTCAGATCTTGAAGACTGATTGGATCATGCGGCGTATCACCAAATAAATTCCCCCTTGGAGTTTTCGGTGTAGACTTTGGTGTTGCATCTTTTGGTGTTGACTTCTTTGGAGTAGAGCTTTCAAATGTAGAGGTTGTTGGAGCAACCGGCGATTGAATAACAGGTACTTCAAGCAATCCAGTTGTCACACCCCGACCCGCAGCGGAATAAGAGTCGGGGCATAATTGGGTTATCACCAAAGCTCATGATGTTTACTAATATGTTTCATATTTATTAAATCCAAATTACATTCCAATATTCCAAGTCAAATTCATACAATACAAGGAAAGGAAAAATTAACTAAAACAAATCCATAATCTAAACTGGTTTATTCTTCTAAGCCGCCCTATATGTTTCTTGCTTCAACTTGATCACCTTTATCATGTGTAAAAATGGGAAATTTTGGGTCAACAAAAGTTGGCGAAGTGAAACTTGTTAAAAACATTTGTTTTGATTTATTATTTATATTTAATTTAGGAAAATTGTGCAATAATCATATATGAGCAAATGTAAGTAGACATAACAATCACAAACCACCTTGCTTAAGCATGAAATAGGAATGACAATGTATAGGTTGGCAACGTCCCGTTCACGCTCATAGGTAATGGGGAACGGACGGCCTATGCAAATGTATGTGAGATCAAGGCTCAATCAAACGGAGCCGATCTTATGTTGGCAACGCCTGGTTCACGCTCATAGTAATGGGGAACAGCTCACGCTCATAGGTAATGGGGAGCGGCGGCCTATGAAATGTATGTACTGAAATGATAAATTTAATCTAAACTTCAACCACACAAACAACGGATACATATTGAATACACATGATCATGAATATGAAGGATGCACAAGTGTTTAATTAAATTAATTAAATAGCGACACATGATACACCCCAAAATGTGATTAAAACGGGGAATTGGTAGAGATTCACTCACATTGGGTGCGTTTGTTTGAAGATGTTGAATGCGCACGAGTTTAGGGGATTGATCGACGAGAGATAACTAACCAAATAAATAACGAAAAGGTACGGTAAGTATGTGGATTTTATTAACTATTTTAATAGGATTTTTGGGTATAATTTTGTGAGTTTAAGGCTACTTTCTAACTTTGAAAACGTTATTTTTAAGTATTTTTAATTGATTTTTAAATTAAATAAATAAATAAAATAAAAAAAAAAATGTTGACTTTGACCGTTGACCGAGACCGTTGACCGTTGACCGTTGACCGGTTCGGTCGGTTATATTGTTGCACTGAGCGAGGTTCGAACCGGTGACCTCCCGTACGCGTGCACGCAGCTCTACCAACTGAGCTACGTGTCTAACCCGAAATAATTCTGTTTTTAATTATACTTATATACTATTTAGTTTAATCCGAAAATTATTTATTTTTAAAAAGATTTTAAACGTATCGGACCGGTGCTGACCACAGGTCTCGAACCCGGGACCTGTGGGTTAGCGTGCACACAGTCCACCGCTGGACTGTGTGTCTAACTTGGTTAATAACTCGGTTTTTATTATACTTAACATGTTTTTGGTAGTTAACCCGGTTCAGTTAAAAAGGCATTTGTTTATAACAATAGAGTAAAACTGGGACAGGATTCGAACTCGGTCGCAGGTGTTATGTGTGCACACAGTCCACCGCTGGACTGTGTGTCTAACCCGTTTATAAAACTGATTTTAATTAATCTTATGATACAACCCGACTTCATCTTCTTCGTTAGATTTTACCCAGAAAACAAGGTCCGACTGTTTGGTCTGGTTTATGCCATAAGTAACTTAAAGGTAACGAATGGAGAGGGTTTGGGGGAAAAAGATATACCGATCAGTGTTGCTCACAGAATTCCGGCAGAGTCCGTCGGTTCTGAAAGTGAACTCCGGCTGTCGACATCAATTAACAATTCTGTTCGATTATTACGAAGTTGAGATACTTAATCAAAGTTTAATAGGAGTTGGAAAGATCATACCAGCTCTCAGTGTGATTTCGGAAGTTTCAGAAATTTTCCGGCGTAGGTGGGAATTTCGACGAACGTTGACTGGGATTGCTTCTGATGGTGGAGTTGTGTTAGTGACAGATTATTCGAATGATTGAAACAGAAAGAGTCGAAAGAATTACCGTGTGGATGTGAGTCTCGGTTTTCCGGCGACTTACAGATGTTTTCCGGCGATTGAATTTTCGTCGAGAAGAGGTGCGATTTGTGAGCGAAAAGGTTTCCAGTGGATTGTGGGTGAATTTATAGGGAAGTATCGAGATGTATGGGGTCTGAATTCGGTCTCAATTCAAGGTCAGCCGTTCTCCGGCGGTTACGACTGATGTCGTGGGTTCAGACGTCGGTTATAACCGTCGTTAGAGTTAATTCTTCGGTTAACTTGGACGAAAACGTAAATTATCGGCTAAGTCGTCGGGATTTCCGACGACTGATATTTGGGCGCGATTTTGACTGAATTTGACTTTCCGTGCTTTATTATTTGAATTAATTGATTCAATATGATATCAGAAAATCAAAGTGGCGGAGTGGTTGATTGTGTGAACGTTAGGTCTTTGGGGATTTCCGGCTGACCCGGGTTCGACTCCCGGCAGCCGGTTTTCCTTTTTAATTAATTTATTTTTATATTTTTACAATTATAATTTATATTTTCTAATTTGTTTATTAATTATGAATCGTTTAAAATTAAAATAAGTCATAAATGAACAACAAAAATTTAAAACTGATTGCTCGGTTATTAAACGAAGCGGGTTTCAAAAACCTGTTTTTCGACAAATGTTACACCAGTCACAGGAGGTTCTTATGTAACTCCTGGACGTTCAACTTCAGCAGAAATGATAACATGAGGTTCTTGTGTAGGAGGTTCTTGTGTAACTCCTTTCTCCTGTGCGCCAGAAGGTTCTTGTGTTGCTTCTGCACTCTTTAGTGTTCCGATATATCTCCTGCTTGGCGGCTTCTTTGCTTTCTTTGACTTTTTGCCTTTAGCTTGTGGAGATCCTGTGGTTTTAGTTGATGAAACCACTGTAGACTTAACACGCCTAACCTTTTTCTTCGGCCTTTCTTCTTCAGATTCTTTCTCGAGATTTGGATCAAAATCAGCATCCATTTCTTTTTCCCTTTCAACTTGTTTCTCTGCTTCTGTCTTTTCTGGTTCTTTCACTGGAGATTCATCTGAATCATCATCATTTTCAGATGTAGCAGAGATAACATCATCCTCTTGCGTAGCTTTTTCTGCTTCTTGACTTTCAACAATGACTTCTGCGCTAGAACCTGCTTCAGCTTGAATATTTTCTGGTTCATCTTCATTAACGAGCATAGGATCAACTTTCTTTGCAACTCGTTTTTTCTTAGGTTTTTCAACTTCAGCCTTAAGGAACCAATCACTTCGAGCTTTCGGCTTGAAATCTTTGGACCACTCTTTCTCTGCATTCAACTCTTTCATGAATGATAAACGTAGATCAAACCGCCGAATCGGAAAAATTGGGTGCTATCATATAGCTTTGTACCGATGCCATCATTTCTCCATCTGTTTCTAGTGGCGCAACATAATTTTCATTCTTTATCGCCCCAAATACTGGTTTAGCAACAGGTGCTGACGCTTGCTTTTGAAACTTGATCAACTTCTTCTACAGTTGTATTGTCGAGGTGACTTAGATATAACACATCATTCGGATCATGTGTGATGTTTGTGAATTTCTCATCTATCAGCATTTGCACGAACCTCGGATATAAACATAGCCTTGAATCTTCCATGTTCTTTGACATATGAGTAAATACAAGCTTTGAAAAATTGAAAGACTTCTTCAAAATTAATGTCGTTTCCATACATGCCATGTAATCCTGAACATCGTCTAGACCTGCCTTGCGGTGACTGAAAGTATGTATAATTGCATGCATCAAGAGCTTGTAGGGGTTAGGCACTTCCCCTTTCTTTAGTGTCGGCTTGTTCACGCTCCCCTTGTAGCCCATTCGATAAAAACAACCTCTAACCATCTTTTCATCAAGAAATATCGGATCATCTTTGTCATCATTAAACTGTAGGATCCGTCGAATATCGTCTTCAGTCATAGTGATCTCTTTAACTTCATTTCCCACTTGCACCGATGAAATAATCGTCTTCTTATCATCACTGAGTCTCGCATTCGTCCAGAAATGATACGTGTGAGTTCTGTAAGACACAGTGCGTTCCGTGATAGCTCGATGGATAGGACTTTCCTTTAGAAACTTCAATATACTATCGTATTCCTTAAGCGATGGACATATCATCTTCGAGCGTAATACAAGTGTTATGGAATTTTGAAAAATCCATAGCAATCACACGCGCTGGTATTTGAGCCTGAAAAACGACGCAAAACAGTTAGCACGCATTACGAGAAAAGTTACAATTTTTTCAACACTTTTTATCAAGTTCGGGCGAACTTGATAAGTATATAACAATATGAAATTGACAAGTTCGCCCGAAAATGCCGTTACACAACATGTTCATTATTCAAGTATAAGTTCGGGCAAACTTATATCATTTTACAACATTCAGAATACCTAAGTTCGGTCGAGCTTATAATCTCAAATATTTTCAGATTTAACATAGAAGTTCGGTCGAACTTAAGTTTAACAAATTTTATTCATGGTTAGTTAACAAGTCCGGTCGAACTTGATAACAAGTTCGGCCGAACTTGTCATCTCCTTCAAACCAAAACCTGCACAGTCTAAACATGATCATTTTAATCAAATTTGAAACGTTTTCATGGGCGGTTTATGTTATGGATCAAGATTTTATGATCAATTTGTTCCAACAACTCCTAGATCTATAATTTTTTAAGTTTTCAGATCTGAAATGATTAATTAACGTCCAATTTACGGATCAAATCACAAACCCTCACCTCTTCCATTAATAGTGGTGTGCAAATCACTAAGATCAATTCGAATTTTGACAGAGTAACGACGTGATTTTGACAATTTCACTCAAACACTCACAAAAGGTAAGTTCGGTCAGAGATTTTGGAAACAGATAAATAAGTTCGGCCGAACTTGCTGGATATAAATACCCCTGCAAGTTCGGCCGAACTTGCAAAGCCCAAGTTATAAGCCCACTAGAAGTTCAGGCTGAACTTTTGCTTTAAACAATCAGCCATCATCTGCAAGTTCGGTCGAACTTGCTTAATTGTTAAACTTGATTCAGTTTAGCAAGTTCGGCCGAACTTGCCAAACTCAAATTCAAACTTTTTTCAAATTTTACAATTTAGTCCCTGAACTTTTCAACTTTTACCAGTTATGAAAATCCACTCAGTTAACCAAGTCCAAGTTAATGACCTTGGTTAACCGATTTGTCTGACGAGTCCAAGTAAATGACCCCGGTTTGACCCGTTATGAACAAACTGTTGAAATTTTCAAAATTAAAGTTTCAAATTAATGAACTTTTCATCGTTTAGGCTTTTCAGATTTTACATATTAGCTCCCAGCCCGTTGTCAAAGAGATTCCCACCAGTTCTAGCACCTTACCAGACTTCAGAAGACCCGTTCTCCAACATTGGTTTGCTGAAAACAATATAGAAACAAAATCTTTATGTATTTTTGTAACTTTATGCTAAAACACACTGAAAGTCTTTTTGGTTTTAATCTACAAAGCTGATAAACTATGTACAGGACAAAGTAAACTATGTACAAACATATTTACAGACATGTTTTTGTGAATTTGTGTCTAAGGATCATATCAGTTAATTGAGACATATCACCAGTACCGTTGACCTTTAGATGACTTTAAGTATTAAACTCGTTTACCTAGATTGTCGATATGTTTGTCCTCTTAAAGTTTACCATGTTTCTCAACTGTTTCAAGATATGTTAAGGTAAGATTTATGAAACTTGACTTATCTGCGGTTCCCACTTCTTGAATATACTCCCGTATCAAGTTTCCCTAGATTTCATCTTACAGGTGAATATAGCGTAATTGATATCTATATCTGGGTTAGTGCAAGGCCTTGAGAGCTCAGGTTAGTACCACCGTACAGACAAAGAGATGAAGGCTCGTCTTTAAGATATGTTCCACTTAAGGAATCTTTTTAGCACGACAAATGATTAGATCTTTTGATACTTTTCAAGTTTGCATGCAGTTTAGGGTTTATAGCGAAAGTATTATAGAAGTTCTAGGCTATTGCTTTCGCAAAATCAGAAGAACTTGTATAATACCCCAGATATCAACTATCTATGAAGACCTCGTATCTCAGAATCATGCAATCTCTCAAACGAAATTTCAGAGTACTAAGTCCATATATCCAAGATGTGTTAATCCAAAAGATTAAGTAGTTGTTAAATTTAGTTTATATCTTGAAAAAAGTTTACTAAACGTGTTAAGCCTATCAACACATCCACAGTAAGACTCGTTTATCACTTTTAAACTTTCCATTTCTTTAGCATACTGTGATAGTCCACTGATGTACTATCATTTCCTTTTTGTGACACATAATTCTTTTTGTCTTTTTCAACGTTTTTGTACAATATTGAATTTTTCCACATGTTTTTGTATTTTCCCAAATATTTCTCCCCCTAAAATCAAAAACATATTTTTGTATTTTTAGATTTTTTTGAAGTACTAACTAGAAAGATAGACAAACCAATGCGGATTACGTGAACTCGTCGTCCGATCCATATTCAACCTCAGCTTCCGCACTTGTAAGCAAAAATTTAATACCGTTAAGCCTCATTAGATATTTAAATCTTGTTAACGGAAATGCTTTGGTATAAAAATCAGCCCTTTGTTCGTCTGTGACATCCCGGTTTTTCGGATAACTTAAACGCACTACTTCACGGTTATTAATTCGGAGACTTGAATTTGCACGCTCGAAATAGTTACGATAATTTAGTGAACTTGTCAAATGAAGTATGTGCTATGTGTATTAAACGTTTATGAGTTGGTGAATATGTGATGTTCGATTATGTGATTGTTTTAGTTATAAAATATTTATGGTAAATATGTACACGAACCGAACCGAACCGCGACACGAACCAACCTTGATTCCTTGTGACTCTAGGAGTGAACCAAGTTTTAAACCCAAACCTTAAACCCAAACCCCTCGGCCGCGAATGAACCCAAACCTTAAACCCAAGTCCCTTGTGGCCGCGATCAACCCAAACCTTGAACCCATCTCTTTGCGCTATATATACACACACATGCATGATCCTTCTTCACAAATCAAAAACAAAACACAAACCCTAATATCTAAACAGCCGTCGGCAGCCCTTCACTAGTTCCATCGATCGCGTGTAGCCTCCTACATCATCTCTCGGTCGCGCGGCAGCCCCTCGCCATCTTCATCCTCGGTCGCAATTATCTTTGATCATCGGTTCCTCATCTCACTCACGGTTCATTTACCTTGTCATTAAAGGTTAGGTTTTGTCATTGTTACAAGATCATATTCGGATATATGTGTATGTAGTGATTGTGTTGATTTCGGATTGATTATGCTAGTTTGAAAGTTTGATGTTTTCGGAAATCATGTAACATAGGCTGCGTTTTGATCGATAAAAACTAGAGATTATGATTAGGGTTTGCATGGATATGATATATATAATGATATATGATTGGAAAAATCTGTTCTTGATCGCATATGTTCAATATATAAACGGTTTAAGCTAGTTAGTTTGTGATAAAGTGCTGAATCAGGCTGCTGAATGATGGTTACAGCCGACTTCAACTGGCTGTAACTTGGTCATTAGTTGTTGAAAAACGGATTTTCTAAAGTCTAAAACGTAGAGTTTTAAATAACGAATCTAATGGCACTAGATTCATATTTTTCTGAAGTCGTTTGATATTTTTAAGTGGCCAATTAAGTTCAGTAACTAAAGCTGTGAAAATCCTGAAATTTTGTTAGTTGTTTATCGAGTTGGATTTAATAATCTGTAGGGAGTCGAATCATAAAATTTGTACAGAAACTAGGTATGGAAATTTCCGGGCAACTCCCACTGGAATTTTGTTAATTGGACAAACAGTGATTTTTAAATAAATTCTTCCGTGGACTGCAGTCAGAAAGTGACGAATCTGACTGCAGCCTAGTATATTAATATTTATGGATAATTGGTAAAGTATTAGGACTTGAAAAATTTATATTAATTTCTACAGTATAGTTTTCACCTGCTGTAAAATAATTGGAATTTTTGGAACGTTGGAACTATTATATAAAAATCCTAGAAAACAGCCGAATTATGAGTATGTAAGCTGAAACTTGATAACTTGTGAATGTGTGCACCAAAGTGTTGCATGGATTGGATTATGTTCATGATAAATTGTTTTGATTACTATGTTCACATGAGGATACTTGCATGCATGTTTGAGTGTTAGGAATTTTGATTGTGTGTATCACTTTGTGCGTAAATTATGTGTAGAATTTGTATTGGTGTGTTCACACACTGACTTGAAATCAATTGGTTATTAGGACGCAATTAGCGGTCCCATCATTTGCAACTTCTGTGTTACACTAACCGAGCAACTAAAGGTGAGTTCACGGCCCCTAATTTTATCCGGTTTTAAACAACAGGGGGAGAAACATGTATACACTCTTCAACTCAATCTCTTTACGTTATACGAAATCAACGTCACATAACTATTCGGTAACTAAGTTAATGTTAATGTAACGTTGTGGTCACTAAGCAGCTATTTCACATAAGTCCTCGACAATCTCTCGGATCGTTAGTATTGGGTTTAAATAGCGGGGATTATAAGTAGTACTACTGGGCCCGACAAGCCCCATCCGAGCTAGTCGCGCTAGCCGACCGGGTATGGTCAACGGGTGAATAATTTGGCCTAACTTCGCCATGGTCAGTGATAGGCCTGGCAACACGGAGGCACAACAGTCAGCTTCGATCGCGAACACTTACGTGACATAACTTTAGGCTAGCTACCTATATATGTTAACATTGAACTTAATTACGAATCAACAATATTATTCCGGGTTAGGAATAATGGAACAAACAACAATATTATTCCGGGTTAGGAATAATGGAACCATCAGCAATATTATCCCAGGTTAGGGATAATGGAACCAACAACGTTATTATTCCGGGTTAGGAATAATGGAACTATCGGTATTATTCTGGGTAAGGAATAATGGAACTATCAGTATTATTCCGGGTTGGGAATAATGGAACTAAATCGTTATCCCGGGTTAGGGATAACGGGGGAAACAAACTCATAACCGAACAAACGAATTTATGAAAACCTGTGAACTCACTCATCTTTAATGTTGACACTTGTTTCTTTACATGTTTCTCAGGACGCTAGGAGCTCTAGGTGCACTCACTTGCATTGATCAAGACATCTTTTATCGAGTGTCATTTACAAACATTGTTTTGGGTTTTTCTTTGGTTTTGGCGTTTATGTTGGCGCCCGTTCCGTTACTTTACTTTATGCTTCCGCTCAACTTTAAAAACTAATGCTTCCGCTAAACATTGGTAACTAACTAAGACAATATAAAATCTACGACGAATGGTTAAACAAATGATTTTTGGAAAACGTATTATCAAATCATATAGAGTCGTTCGACGTACTAGTGTTTCAGATCCTGGTTTGTTCACACACGCCTCACGGTAAAACTCCGCAAGTGGAAATTGAGGTGTGACAGATTGGTATCAGAGCCACTAGCTATTGAGAACCAGGGTTGCATTAAAAGTAGACCTAAACTATAGCTGATTACACGACACTAGACGTAGTTTGGCACCGAACTGATTATATCTTATTATGTGATGTACCACAACTGTGTATGTAGATTATGACTTCATAATAAGAAATGAAAACAACTCGTAACTAACTACACGAGCTAACAGGCAATGTCATCATCATCATCATCATCCGACAAACTTTTGCACCCAAGGGCGCCAGGAAAGCCACCTATGGTGGAACCCTTACCATCTTATGGCGTGGAGACACGTTCAGCTGCGAGAAAAAGGCTCGCTCTGGGGGAGGAGTCGTCATCACGCCCAACCATCGCTGTGCCGCTTGAACCGGTTAACTCGGTAGAAGTAGGGAATGACCTACTTAGAAATATGATACAAAAACAACAAGAACAATTAGAAAGAATGCAGGAAACCATCCTAGCACAGGGATGGATGATACGACAATTGACAGGTAAAACCGACTCGCTCGAGGAAGAGCAACATACGAGTAAGAAAGCTCGTAACACCTTAGCCAGAGATCTGCGTGCTGAGCAGATAAGAGCCGACTGGCTCGAAGACAGAGTCCTGGAATCTAGTTGGAGAATTCAGGAGCTAGAGCAAAATCAAGCACCTGCACCAGCACCGGCCCCTCCAGTGCCGGTAGAGGAGGATCCGGAAGAGGATCCAGAGGAGGATCCTGAAGAGGATCCAGAGGAGGATCCAGAAGAGGATCCAGAGGAGGATCCGGAGGAGGACCCAGCTGCAGAAGCCGGGAATGCCGCGCAGGATGACGGCAACGATAGTGATTTGGGGGATAGAGACGTAGACGACTAACACGTCTCGCTTATTTTATTTACTTTCCTTCGGACTATTTATTTTCCCACTTATGTTCAAACTTGAGACTTTATAGTAAACTGATACGTTTGGTTGGCACTTTCTAAGACGTTGAAACTTTATTTAATCAAGTACTTCTTTTGACTATTTAATATATTTGAGCTGACATAACTTGAGAATTATTTAAGTACGAAGTAGGATAACTATATTGGATATATAGACTTATCGGGGTATGTTTATGTTGTCTTTCGAAGATCTAAATGGCAACTGGACGACGCGGAAACCTTAACATGACGCCCGAAGAACTAGCTGCAATGATTCAAGAGCACGTGAACGCAGCTCTAGCGGGTGTTCAGAACCAACCGGCAGGTAACCATTATTAAATTTTCAGGAGAAAATCTAATAGTTGGGCTAGTAGAATTCCTCGCTGACTACCTGTCCTCTGTCAGCAGGAGGGGGTTTTAACCCCTACAAGATGTTCCTCGACGCGAAACCAAGCAAATTCTCGGGGGCAGAAGGACCCATAGGACTTGTCCGCTGGATCGAAAAATCTGAATCGGTATTTGAAATGTGCAACTGTCTGGAGGCCAACAAGGTCAAGTATGCAGCCTCAACACTGGAAGATGGGGCACTAACTAGGTGGAATGCACAAGTCCAAACGCGTGGACTTATTGCTGCAAATGCAATGGCCTGGGTCGAGTTTAAGGCCCTAATCAAAGAGGAGTACTGTCCACGAGACAGAGTGCAACAGTTGGAGCAAGCCTTATGGAACCACAAGATGGTGGGATCTGAAATCGAAGCATACACAGCAAAACATCACGACTTGGTATTTCTATGTCCCGATCTGGCCAACACTGTGACAACCTGGAAATTTTCTCATACTTTCGTGTACTATTGTTGACTAAATTCTTGTGCATGGCACTTGGAAATCTTTGTGTATGACACTTGGGAACTTCTTGTAACGTTGCGTACTATCATTAATAAACTAAATCTTTGTGCGTGGCACTCTGAACATGTACGTTACATGCTAAACCGCGTTTACTCAATTTTCGGGACGAAAATTCTTTCAACATGGGGATAATGTGATATCCCGGGTTTTTCGGATAACTTACACGTGACACTTGTCGAATAATATGTGTGCTAAGTATTAAACGTGCATGGAATGAATACGTGATGAGTGTTTGTGTAATTGTTTAGTTATAAAGTAATTATTGTAGATACGTACACGAACCGAACCGCGACACGAACCAAAGAGATTCATGGTGACTCTAGGAGTTCACAAAGTTTAAACCTTGAACCTAAGCCTTCGGCTAGAAGAAAACAACAATCAAACCTAGAATTACAACTCTAACTATTAGGCCAAGATCAAAACTCTAGTCTCTCGGCCGCAAGACTCAAACCCGAAACCACAAGATCAAACTAACCCACACTATTACTCGGCCACGAGATAAACCCAAACCGACCCAACCCAAATCCCTCGGCCACAAGTACTAACCAAACCGCAACCCTACCTCCTTTGCGCTTATATATACCATCTCTTGCATGACTTCTTTCACAACTCCAACAACCCTAGAAGGAAAACTGCCGTCGGCAGCTGATTCTCAGATTTGGCGATCGCAAAACAGCCTCCATCCCAATCGGATCAGCCTTGTTCAGTCCATTCAACCGCAAACAGCTTCCTCATGCCCCATTGATCGCGGACAGCCTGGTTCACTTCAGTCTGGATCACTTTCTCGGTCGCTAACAGCCCTTGTTCACCTTCATTCAGTCACGAGACCAGCCTTGGTTTACCTCTATTCGATCAACCAAAACAGCCTACTTTATTATCATTCTTTCGGTTGCAGTTTGCTGAAACAGCCGGACACCTCTTGTCCGAGACCCGGCTTGTTTACCTAGTTATTCAAGGTTAGATTTATCCTTGATTTCGAGATCATGTTCGGTTAAATATATGTTCGAATGATATTGATTAGTTTGTGTCGGGTCTTATGAGTTGGATAGGTAATAGGCTGTTTTGATCATGTGCTTGTGAATAATTGTTTGCGGAAATCCTAAGTGCTTGAATGAATTGATTGTATTGTCTTCGGACTATATGTGCTTACAAGTAGCCTGCTGAATTGACTGTATATATATACGCATGATTGTGTTTGGATATTAGATGTACTAGATGTAATCGGCTGAATTAATCAATGTTGATATGCATGTATACTTGTTTGCGGATCTCATGAGGTTTCAAGTGTGTTTTGTTATAATAACTAGAAGTTATTGAGTAGATCTGCATGGATAGGTTATTAGTCTCAATCTATGAGTAGAAATCGGATTATAATCACCTAGGTTAACCGTATGAACGAGTTGTGCGAATAAATTGTAACAATAATGCTGAAACAGTTTGCTGAGTGAAAGTTTCAGCCGACTTCATCAGGCTGTAACTTGGTCGTTAGTTGTCGAAAAACGGATTTTCTGAGGTCTAGAACGTAGAGATTTGAATAAGGAATCTAATGGCACTGGATTCATAATTTTCTGAAATCGTTTGATATTTTTAAAGGGCTAAATAAGTTCAGTAGGTAAAGCTGTTAAAATTCTGGAATTTTGTTGGTTGTTTATCAAACTAGATTTTAAAATCAGTAGGGAGTTGAGTCATGATTTTTGTACAGCAACTAGGTATAGAAATTTCCGGGCAACTCCAACTGGAATTTTGTTAATCGGACGATCAGTGATTTTTAAATAAATTCTTCCGTGGACTGCAGTCAGAAAGCAGTAAATCTGACTGCAGCTTAGTGGATTAATAATTATGGTTAATTGGTAAAGATGTAGGACTTGGAAAAATTATATAAATTTCTATGGTATAAATGTCACCTACTGTAAAAATATGGGAATTTTTAGAATGCTGGAACTATTTTATAAAAATCCTAGAAAACAGCTGAATAACTGAGTGTTGAGCAGAAAGTTGTTAACTTGTGATTTTATGCATTAAAGTGTTGCATGGATTTGGAATGTGTTCATGATAAGTTGTGTGATCACTATGATTATATGAGAATACTTGCATGCATGTTTGAGTGTTAGATATGTTGTTTGTGTGTATCACTTTGTGAGTAAATTGCGTGTGGACTTTGTATTGGTGTGATTTCACACTGACGTGGAATTAATTGGTTTGTTAGGACGCAACTAGCGGTCCCATCTCTTATAACATCTTTGCTACACTAACCGAGCAAATAAAGGTGAGTTCACGGCCCCTAACTTTATCCGGTTTTTAAACAACAGGGGGAGAAACATGTATACACTCTCAAACTCAATCTCTTTACGTTATACGAATTTAACGTCACGCAACTATACAGTAACTAAGTTAATGTTAATGTAATGTTATGGGCACTAAGCAGCTTTATCACTTAAGTCCTCGACAATCTCCTCGGATCGTTAGTATTTGGGTTAAATAGCGGGGGAATTATAAGTAGTACTACTGGGTCTGACGAGCCCCATCCGAGCTAGTCGCGCTAGCCGACCGGGTATGGTCAACGGGTGTATAATTGGCCTAACACCGCCATGGTCATGTGATAGGCCTGGCAAAACGGAGGCACAACAGTCAGCTTCGATCGCGAACACTTAGTGACATGACTTTAGGCTAGCTACCTATATACATTAATATTGAACTTAATTACGGAACAACTTAATATTCCGGGTTTGGAATATTGGAACATCAACTTATTATCCCGGGTTGGGGATAATGGAAACAACAACTTAATATTCCGGTTTGGGAATATTGGAAGCAACAACTTATTATTCCGGAATTGGAATAATGGAACTGATTAGTTATCCCGGGTTGGGGATAACGGAGTAACAAACTATAACCGAACAAACGATTTTATGAAAACCTGTGAACTCACTCATCTTAAATGTTGACACTTGTTTCTTTACATGTTTCTCAGGACGCTAGGAGCTCTAGGTGCACGCACACGCATTAGACCTCATTATAGAGTCTTATTTATTAATATTGTTTTGGGATTTTCCAAGTTGTTTTGGCGTTTGTGTTGGCGCCCGCATCATTACTTATTTATGCTTCCGCTCAAACTTTAAAAACTGATACTCATGCTAAATACTGGTAATATAAAATCGACAACAAATGATTTTGGAAAACGTATAATCAAATCATGTAGAGTCGTTCAACGTACTAGTGTTTCAGATTCTGGTTTGTTCACACGCCTCGCGGTAAAACTCCGTAAGTGGAAATTGAGGGTGTGACAAACACTGTGGAGAAACGACTCGAGTTTTACCTTGGGGGTCTGGTTCCGGAGATTCAGGGTATGGTAATGGCTAGTAACCCTGCAACGGAGCATCAAGCAATCAGGTTGGCGCACAAACTCACCGATAAGGCGGTGGAACAAAGAAAGTTGCCAACTAGGGGTACAACTGAAGTTGCCCCTGATAATAAAAGAAAGTTTGAAGACTCGTCCGTTCGACAGTCTTCGTCATCCCAGCCACAACAGGGGAACCAGAAACGGTTCAATAATTACAACAGCCACCGGGGTCATCAAAATCAGCCCGCCAACAACAACAACAACCAGAACGCAAGCGGCTATGTAGGTCGAAAGCCGCAGTGCAATCGCTGTAATCTTCATCATCACGGCCCTTGTGCCGGGAATCGTTGCCAACGATGTGGCAAGGTGGGACATGCGGCAAAGGATTGTCGTGGGGAAATCATGTCCCGACAGAACCAAAATCAACCCCAAGGCCCACAGCAGGGTGTTAACCGAGGATGCTATCAGTGTGGTAGCACTGCCCACTTCAAAAGAGACTGCCCACAGCTGCGTAACAACAACAACAATGGTGGGAACAACCACAACCACAATAACCACAACAACAATAATAACAACAATAATGGAAATGGTGGCACAGGAGGTGCCAAAGGTCGTGCATTTACATTGGGCCGCGGAGAGGCCAGAAACGACTCGAACGTGGTCACCGGTAAGTTTCCCCTTAATAAACATTTTGCTACTGTGCTTTTTGATACGGGTGCGGATAGGAGCTTTATATCTGAGTCTTTTAGGAAGAACCTAAATCTCACGCCTAAACCCTTAGAGACCCCTTATGTCATAGAACTAGCAGATGGTAAATCCGTAGATGTGACCCATATAGTATCCGGCTGTCAACTCAAACTCGCGGGTCACACCTTTACCATTGATCTGATGACAACTACCATGGGTAGTTTTGACGTGGTAGTCGGAATGGACTGGCTATCCGACGTCCGAGCTGAAGTTCTCTGCTTCGAAAACTCTATCCGTATTCCGCTCTCTAACGACGAAATCTTGACGGTGCAAGGCGAGAAGGCAGGCGCCGTCACAAACATCATCTCTTACATGCAAGCGCAGAAGTATCTTCGAAGAAAGAACTCCTTCGCTTTACTCGCACTGGTTACAAAACAGCCTAAGGACGAGAAACGTATAGAAGACATCCTTGTCGTCCGTGATTTTTCTGATGTATTCCCAGAGGAATTACCTGGTCTTCCACCCCATCGACAATTGGAGTTTGAAATAGAATTGGCGAACCATGCAACTCCTATCGCCAATGCTCCATACCGCCTAGCTCCAGCCGAGCTGCAGGAGCTGTCTACCCAACTTCAGGAGCTGTTAGAAAGGGATTTATCCGACCAAGCGCTTCGCCATGGGGAGCTCCAGTCCTTTTTGTCAAGAAGAAGGACGGGACCTTCCGCATGTGCATCGACTACAGGGAACTCAACAAGGTTACTGTCAAGAACCGATACTCGTTACCTCGCATCGACGATCTCTTCGACCAACTCCAAGGGTCAAGCTACTATTCCAAGATTGATCTACGGCCCAGTTACCATCAGCTACGTGTCAGGGAGGAGGATATCGCTAAGACGGCATTTCGTACTCGGTATGGCCATTATGAGTTCTTGGTCATGCCCTTCGGTCTCACCAACGCACCCGCGGTGTTCATGGACCTCATGAACCGTGTGTGTAAACCATACCTCGACAAGTTTGTCATTGTATTCATCGATGACATACTCATCTACTCTAAAAGTGAAGAAGAACATGCTGAACATCTACGATTACTGCTGGGATTACTTCAACAGGAGAAACTATATGCCAAGCTTTCGAAGTGTGATTTCTGGATTCGGGAAGTTCAGTTCCTCGGGCATATCGTAAATGAAAAGGGTATCCACGTCGACCCTGCCAAGATTGAAGCTATCAAAAAACTGGGAAGCACCCAGGACACCGACGGAGATCCGCCAATTATTGGGTTTGGTTGGTTACTACAGATGTTTCATCGAGGGATTTTCAAAGATCGCACAACCGCTTACTACCCTCACCCAGAAAGGCATCAAGTATGCGTGGGGTGACAAGTAGGAAGCAGCATTTCAATTGCTAAAGCAGAAACTTTGCAGTGCACCCATTCTGTCCTTGCCGGAAGGGACAGATGATTTTGTAGTATATTGTGATGCTTCCATTCAGGGATTGGGATGCGTACTCATGCAGCGCGACAAGGTCATCGCGTATGCGTCCCGACAACTGAAGGTTCACGAGAAAAACTACACAACACATGACCTGGAATTGGGAGCAGTAGTGTTTGTACTTAAGATTTGGAGACACTACCTATATGGAACGAAGTGCACAATCTTTACAGACCACAAGAGCCTCCAACACATCTTTGATCAGAAGGAGTTGAACATGCGACAGCGTCGCTGGGTCGAACTCTTGAACGATTATGAGTGTGCCATTCGGTATCACCCGGGTAAAGCTAACGTGGTAGCTGATGCCCTCAGTAGGAAGGAACACTTGAAACCTCGTCGAGTACGAGCACTACAGCTCACTATTCATTCGGGGTTACCCGAACAGATACGCGACGCGCAGTTAGAAGCAGTTAAGGAAGAAAACATCAAGGCCGAATCGGTGGGAAAAATGGAACGCGATTGGGAAGTAAAACCCAATGGAGCCCGGTATTTCATGAATCGCATATGGGTACCTCTCTACGGAAACCTCAGAGAGCTAGTCATGGACGAAGCTCACAAATCCCGATACTCTGTCCATCCTGGTTCGGATAAGATGTATCAAGACCTTAAAGCTGCGTATTGGTGGCCCAACATGAAAGCTGATATAGCCACCTACGTGAGTAAGTGTTTGACTTGTGCAAAAGTCAAGGTAGAGTATCAAAAGCCATCGGGGCTACTCCAACAACCTGAGATCCCAGTGTGGAAATGGGATCAGATCTCGATGGATTTCATCACTAAACTCCCGCGAACTTTGGGTGGTTGCGATACCATCTGGGTGATTGTGGACCGTTTAACTAAGTCCGCACACTTCCTAGCTATTAAGGAAACAGATAAGATGGAGAAGTTGACTCGCATCTACAATAAGGAAGTAGTTTTTCGGCACGGAGTGCCAACGTCCATCATCTCAGACAGAGATGCTCGCTTCACGTCCAACTTTTGGCAGTCACTTCAGAAAGCGTTGGGAACACGCTTAGATATGAGCACAGCCTATCACCCTCAGACTGATGGTCAAAGCGAAAGGACCATACAGACCTTGGAAGACATGCTTAGGGCATGCGTAGTAGACTTTGGAAATAGTTGGGAAATCCACCTGCCTTTAGTGGAATTCTCGTATAACAACAGTTACCATACAAGTATATCGGCAGCACCGTTTGAGGCATTATACGGTAGTAAATGTAGATCACCGGTCTGTTGGGCAGAAGTCGGTGACAGCCAACTTACAGGCCCTGAGTTGATACTTGAGGCTACTGAAAAGATTGTACAAATCAGAAACCGCATGGCGGCGGCACGAGATCGACAGAGAAGCTACGCTGATCAACGACGCAAACCGCTCGAATTTCAAGTAGGCGACCGCGTCCTACTAAAGGTGTCACCCTGGAAGGGTGTAATCCGCTTTGGAAAACGAGGAAAACTAAACCCACGGTACGTAGGTCCGTTTGTGATCTTGAAACGTATTGGACCCGTAGCTTATCAATTAGACCTTCCTGCCGAACTCAGTGGAGTTCACAACGTGTTTCACGTGTCAAATCTGAAGAAGTGTCTATCAGATGAAACTCTAGTCATTCCATTGGATGAGATTCAAGTGGATGGACAACTGCACTTTGTGGAACAGCCTATCGAGATCATGGATCGTGAGATCAAGACTCGAAGGCACAGCAAGATTCCGATCGTTAAGGTTCGTTGGGACTCTAAGCGTGGACCGGAGTTCACGTGGGAAAGAGAGGACCAAATGAAAAGCAAATACCCACACCTCTTCGCAACTGAGCAGCAAACTAACGATACCAGTAACTAAATTTTCAGGACGAAAATTCTTTCAACATGGGGATGATGTGACAACCTGGAAATTTCTCATACTTTCGCGTACCATTGTTAACTAAATCCTTGTGCATGGCACTTGGGAATCTTTGTGCATGGCACTTGGGAACTTCTTGTAACTTCGCGTACTATCGTTAACGAACTAACTCTTTGTGCGTGGCACTCTAAACATGTACGCTGCATTCTAAACCGCGTTTACTCAATTTTCGGGACGAAAATTCTTTCAACATGGGGATAATGTGACATCCCGGTTTTTCGGATAACTTAAACGCACTACTTCACGGTTATTAATTCGGAGACTTGAATTTGCACGCTCGAAATAGTTACGATAATTTAGTGAACTTGTCAAATGAAGTATGTGCTATGTGTATTAAACGTTTATGAGTTGGTGAATATGTGATGTTCGATTACGTGATTGTTTTAGTTATAAAATATTTATGGTAAATATGTACACGAACCGAACCGAACCGCGACACGAACCAACCTCGATTCCTTGTGACTCTAGGAGTGAACCAAGTTTTAAACCCAAACCTTAAACCGAAACCCCTCGGCCGCGAATGAACCCAAACCTTAAACCCAAGTCCCTTGTGGCCGCGATCAACCCAAACCTTGAACCCATCTCTTTGCGCTATATATACACACACATGCATGATCCTTCTTCACAAATCAAAAACAAAACACAAACCCTAATATCTAAACAGCCGTCGGCAGCCCTTCACTAGTTCCATTGATCGCGTGTAGCCTCCAACATCATCTCTCGGTCGCGCGGCAGCCCCTCGCCATCTTCATCCTCGGTCGCAATTATCTTTGATCATCGGTTCCTCATCTCACTCACGGTTCATTTACCTTGTCATTAAAGGTTAGGATTTATCATTGTTACAAGATCATATTCGGATATATGTGTTTGAATGTAGTGATTGTGTTGTTTTCGGATTGATTATGCTAGTTTAAAGTTTGATGTTTTCGGAAATCATGTAACATAGGCTGCGTTTTGATCGATAAAAACTAGAGATTATGATTAGGGTTTGCATGGATATGATATATATAATGATATATGATTGGAAAAATCTGTTCTTGATCGCATATGTTCAATATATAAACGGTTTAAGCGAGTTAGTTTGTGATAAAGTGCTGAATCAGGCTGCTGAATGATGGTTACAGCCGACTTCAACTGGCTGTAACTCGGTCATTAGTTGTCGAAAAACGGATTTTCTGAAGTCTAAAACGTAGAGTTTTAAATAACGAATCTAATGGCACTGGATTCATATTTTTCTGAAGTCGTTTGATATTTTTAAGTGGCCAATTAAGTTCAGTAACTAAAGCTGTGAAAATCCTGAAATTTTGTTAGTTGTTTATCGAGTTGGATTTAATAATTTGTAGGGAGTCGAATCATGAAATTTGTACAGAACTAGGTATGGAAATTTCCGGGCAACTCCCACTGGAATTTTGTTAATTGGACGAACAGTGATTTTTAAATAAATTCTTCCGTGGACTGCAGTCAGAAAGTGACGAATCTGACTGCAGCCTAGTATATTAATATTTATGGATAATTGGTAAAGTATTAGGACTTGAAAAATTTATATAAATTTCTACAGTATAGTTGTCACCTTCTGTAAAATAATTGGAATTTTTGGAACGTTAGAACTATTATATAAAAATCCTAGAAAACAGCCGAATTATGAGTATGTAAGCTGAAACTTGATAACTTGTGAATGTGTGCACCAAAGGTTGCATGGATTGGATTATGTTCATGATAAATTGTTTTGATTACTATGTTCACATGAGGATACTTGCATGCATGTTTAAGTGTTAGGAATTTTGATTGTGTGTATCACTTTGTGCGTAAATTATGTGTAGAATTTGTATTGGTGTGTTCACACACTGACTTGAAATCAATTGGTTTATTAGGAGCAATTAGAGGTCCCATCATTTGCAACTTCTGTGTTACACTAACCGAGCAACTAAAGGTGAGTTCACGGCCCCTAATTTTATCCGGTTTTAAACAACAGGGGGAGAAACATGTATACACTCTTCAACTCAATCTCTTTACGTTATACGAAATCAACGTCACATAACTATTCGGTAACTAAGTTAATGTTAATGTAACGTTATGGTCACTAAGCAGCTATATCACATAAGTCCTCGACAATCTCTCGGATCGTTAGTATTGGGTTTAAATAGCGGGGAAATTATAAGTAGTACTACTGGGCCCGACAAGCCCCATCCGAGCTAGTCGCGCTAGCCGACCGGGTATGGTCAACGGGTGAATAATTTGGCCTAACTTCGCCATGGTCAGTGATAGGCCTGGCAACACGGAGGCACAACAGTCAGCTTCGATCGCGAACACTTACGTGACATAACTTTAGGCTAGCTACCTATATATGTTAACATTGAACTTAATTACGAATCAACAATATTATTCCGGGTTAGGAATAATGGAACAAACAACAATATTATTCCGGGTTAGGAATAATGGAACCATCAGCAATATTATCCCAGGTTAGGGATAATGGAACCAACAACGTTATTATTCCGGGTTAGGAATAATGGAACTATCGGTATTATTCCGGGTAAGGAATAATGGAACTATCAGTATTATTCCGGGTTGGGAATAATGGAACTAAATCGTTATCCCGGGTTAGGGATAACGGGGGAAACAAACTCATAACCGAACAAACGAATTTATGAAAACCTGTGAACTCACTCATCTTTAATGTTGACACTTGTTTCTTTACATGTTTCTCAGGACGCTAGGAGCTCTAGGTGCACTCACTTGCATTGATCAAGACATCTTTTATCGAGTCTCATTTACAAACATTGTTTTGGGTTTTTCTTTGGTTTTGGCGTTTATGTTGGCGCCCGTTCCGTTACTTTACTTTATGCTTCCGCTCAACTTTAAAAACTAATGCTTCCGCTAAACATTGGTAACTAACTAAGACAATATAAAATCTACGACGAATGGTTAAACAAATGATTTTGTGAAAACGTATTATCAAATCATATAGAGTCGTTCGACGTACTAGTGTTTCAGATCCTGGTTTGTTCACACGCCTCGCGGTAAAACTCCGCAAGTGGAAATTGAGGGTGTGACATCGTCGGTGTGGATTTTTTCTATTCGAACCAATTTCTTTTCATAACAGTCACGAATAAAATGGTAACGAATTTCAATATGTTTAGTATGCGAGTAATGAACCGGATTTTTGGTTATATCGATGGCTACTTTATTATCTACGAATAAAGGCGTATCAAGAAACTGCAGACCATAATCCCTCATCTGTTGCTGAATCCAGAGGATTTGTGAACAACAGCTGGAAGCAAAAATGTATTCTACCTCACAGGTTGAGAGAGAGACCGTGGTCTGTTTCTTGCATTGCCACGTTACCAAACGCGTTCTGAAGAATTGGCATCTTGCCGTTGTAGATTTCGAGTTCAGCTTGTCCACTCCGAAGTCTGAGTCAGCGTATCCCGTCAAATCAAAGTTGTTGTTCTTATGATACCATAAGCCCGTGCTTGGACATCCTTTTAAGTAATGGAAGATTCGCTTGACTATCTACATGTGTGACACTCGTGGACTAGACTGATATCTCGTACATAAGCAGGTAGGATACATGATGTTTGCGCGAGATGCCGTCTGATACATCAATGAACCTATCATCGATCGATAAAGAGTGTTATCAACTTTAGTTCCCGTCTCGTCTATGCAAATTCCATGGTTCAGTGC
Source organism: Scalesia atractyloides (assembly GCA_947069175.1). NCBI lineage: Eukaryota > Viridiplantae > Streptophyta > Magnoliopsida > Asterales > Asteraceae > Scalesia > Scalesia atractyloides. Next base: position 57,940,904 of record CAMTDV010000024.1, on the reverse strand, counting down.
AGCGGCGTCGAAAGCGGTTTTGAACTATCCATCTCAAACTTTTTGAGTATATCATGAACGTATTTAGTCTGATGAATGAATATTCCATCTGGAAGCTGATCCACTTGTAAGCCTAAGAAGAACTTCATTTCGCCCATCGAGGACATCTCAAATTTCTTCTTCATAATCTTTTCAAACTCTTTGCACAAACTGTCATCTGTAGAACCAAAGATGATGTCGTCCACATAGATTTGTACTATTATTAGATGAGATCCGACTTCTCTAGTAAACAAAGTGTTGTCCACTGTTCCTCTCGTAAAGCCATTTCCGATGAGATATTGCGATAACGTCTCGTACCAAGCTCTCGGGGCTTGGTGTAGACCGTACAAGGCTTTATCCAGGAGATATGCTTTATTTTTGTTCTGTGGATCGACAAACCCCGGTGGTTGGCTGACGTACACTTGTTTCATGAAGTTTACCATAGAGAAAGGCAAACTTCACGTCTAATTGGTACACCTTAAATCCTTTCCAAGCGTGCGAAGCTAGGAATATGCGGATAGACTCTAATCGCGCAACCAGTGCGTATACCTCCGTGTAATCTATACCTTCCTGCTGGTGGAATCCCTTGACAACCAACCGAGCTTTGTTTCCGACTATTACACCCCGATCGTCTCTTTTACACTTGAAGACCCACTTTGTGTCAACAGCTTTCTACTTCGGTGGCAAGTCTACAAGCTTCCAAACACCTAACTTCTCGAACTGTAACAGTTCCTCCTGCATAGCTGTCACCCAGTTCTCGTCAGCCAGAGCTTCATTAACGGTTTTTGGCTCTATTTGTGAAATGAAACATGAGTAGAAGCAGTAGTTCTGGGTTGGAGCAACGCGAGTGTAAAAACAACTGAGTGCTTTGTTGATTTGTCTTCGAGTTTGAACATCAGTTTGAAGTTCTCAGATAATATTTGTAGAAGGATGGTATGAATACACTCGTGGCATTTCTTCACTTGGAACATCTACTTAGCTTTGTTGATATGAAACAATCGGATCAACGACCCTATCAACATTAGGAATGCTTGGTGAAGCTTCATTTCTGTTGCTCGGGCCTGCAGATTGATTTAGAAGACTTGTTATATGCTCCGATTCCTCATCTGAGGATGATTCCCCATCAGCATCAAATGTTGGCGCTTCATCTGAGTCAGAATTCTGATTCTGAGGCACGTTAGGCTCTGATGTTGCATTCACTGGTTCAGTAGAAGCATTCGTTGGAGGAGTAGTAGGTGTTGCTAATGTTTCAGAAACATTTTCAACCGGAACACCACTATTACTTGAACTTGCGCCAGAAGAAGATGGATCCAACGTGGGTTGATTAACCACAATTGGCTAATGATTTGCTCTTGGTTCGCTGACTGATGAAGATAATAAAGCGCTTCAATTTCTTCGTCAGTCGGACAAGTCGAATGACTTCCACAGATCTTGGTAGTTGAACAGCCACGTGTCACCTCTTCTTTGGATAGGATCGGTGTAGTTAAAGCAATCGCCGTGCTGTGCTTCAATTACTTTTCTCAATGAAGGAACATAAACTCGTCTAAGCGGACTCGCATATCCGACAAAGAATCCTTCAAGAGATTTGGCCGCAAATTTACCATCTTGATCTATTACAGTACATGGCGCACTAAATAGTTCTAAGAATTTCAAATTCGGCTTCCATCGGTTGATCATTTCAAAACATGTTTTCTTCATTGGTTTGACAGTGAGAACTCTGTTTAGCGTGTAGCAAGCCGCAACAACTGCTTCACTCCAGAAGCTGACTGGAAGTTTAGAATCCGCAAGCATTGTTCTCGCAGTTTCAATCAAGGTTCTATTCTTCCGTTCGGCTACTCCATTTTGATGTGGCGTATAGGGAGCACTAAACTCGTGCAAGATCCCTTTAGCATTGCATAATTCCTTCATTTTGTTATTCTTAAACTCTATGCCATTGTCAGTTCTAATGCGTCTGACCGGCAGATGATAAAGATTCTCGAGTTTTTAAACAGAATCACCAAGTTTTCAAATGTTTCATCTTTTGATTCCTGAAAGAATACCCACGAAGATCTCGAATATTCATCTGTTACGACCAAACAATATAAGTCTCCTGAGATACTTCGAACATCAACAGGACCGAATAAATCCATGTGGAGATGTTCGAGCGGCAACTTGATTGAGTTTAGAATTTTCTTCGGATGCGACTTCTTGATTTGCTTCCCCTTTTTGCACTCGAGACAGTGATCGCTCATATGGAAGCTTCTCAAGTTCACACCATCTACCAGATCATTATGAACAAGAAATTCATCTTTCGCAAATGAATATGTCTCATCTTTTTACGATGCCAAAGAATAGAATCTTTTTCAGTAGCTTTTGTCACAAAACATTGTGCTGATTTTGATGAAGTGGTAGCGGCGCCCATATCTAGAACATATAGATCATTCTCGCTAGGAGCACACATCAATATCCACTCATCTAGAATCACGAAACCCGGCTTTAAGATAATACATTCTCTGTCGTTGAAATGGACCATGAACTTCTTGTCGCAAATCTGTGATATGCTCAGAAGATTATTCTCAAGTTCTGCAATATAGTTCACACGATCGAATGACACAACGCTATTGGAGAGTTTTCCCTCGGCGACTATCCTCCCACCCTGATTACCCGCAAATCCAACATATCCGCCATTGATAGCTTTTACGTCGAACACAACGCTTTCATTCCCGTCATATGCCTGGATGCTCCGCTATCCAAAATCCACTTGGAGAGTACGGATCTTTGGAGCCCCTGCACATGTTAAAATCTAGTTAAAGAGCACTACCCAAGCCTTTTTGGTCTTGGGTTTTGGATAGTAAGCTTGGTAATCATCTTCGTAATCTTCATCTGAACCACCACTATCATTAGCATTTTCAAAAACTTACCTTCTTTTTACCTTTTGAAATCTTACCGTTTATAGATTTGACAGTGTTGGTTTTGACCTCAGACTTTGATTCTTTTGTGTTATCATTCTTTACAAGCTCAGACTTAATAACATCGGATGTTGTTGACCTTTTCTTCGCAATCCAGGCATGAGATTTTATGTTAGCCTTTTTGATGTAAAACTTGTTTTCATTAGCCTTTGAAGTTTCACCTTTTTCGAAAGTAGAATTTTCAAACTTCTTTTCTGTTTTAGGTTTAACTTCAGCTTTTGATTCATTTCTTTTTAAGATCGTTACAGGTTTTACAAACCCTGGTTGCTTTGGTTTCACAACATCTGAATTTTCTTTCCTTCGAAGATAGGCCGATTTTGATTTCGGACACTTGCGTGCAATGTGACCAATTTTGTTGCACTTGAAGCAAGTCCGATTATCATGCAAATGACTACTAGTGGATTTTACATCACTTGCAGCTTTGGCCTTATCCGAAGTTCCTTCTGTTTTTTAAACTCATCGTTTGATTGTTTATCGATCAAACTTTCTTTCATGAACTGTGCTCGTACCATAAACGAATGTCATGTTTTTATTTTTATATTCGTGAAATGGTGACTTTTCCTTTACAGGTTTATCAGATTCCTCTAATCCCAACCAGCTCTCCGTTTTTTCCGGATGATCACCACCATTCCTTCGATAGTTGTTTCTTTTAGGTTTGGAATAGAACTTTCTTTCATTGATCTCCAGATCATCTGATGTAACTTCCACAAGTTTAAAGAATTTATCCAACTTCTCTTCCTTCACGTTCCGAATCGGAAAACTATCGTCGAAGTACAATCTATCAGAATCCTTAACCTTGTACATTACAACGTTAGGATCATCACTTAGACCGTCATCCGATGATTTATCGTCATTTTCGGATTGTGAATCAGAATTCTTTGAACTTGATTCGACGCTTTTAAAGCTGCCATTATCAGATTCACTCAGAACGTTTTCAACCACTTTGTTAACCACAACATTGTTGTCATCATCAGATTTAGCATAGATTATATCAATGTTCTCTGGCAACTCATTTTTCTTTTCAGAAAGTAACTCAATGTTGAGTGCCTTATCCATCCCATCAACGATTTTGCAACAATATTTCTCACATAGGGGTGGAGGAACATTGCTATATTCTTTACCAATTCTCTCTTTAGATTTCTCTTCCGATGAAATTGTCAGAAGAATGTGATCAATGACATATGCGTTAGTTGTGTAACTTCTTAGAAGTTGTTGAACACGCTCTGTTTTGATTTTCATGTCCTGGAGTTGTTGTTTGGTTTCAGCAATGGTGTTAATGTAGATATTAATTGCTTTTTGTTTATCCATTACTGTCCCTTTTAACATTCTCACAGTGTCGTGTTGTTCGACATTGTTTCTATCGAGCCTGCCATAATCATCTTTCATTTTGTCATACGCTTCCTTCATTGTGCGATAATCGTATTTTAATAGTTCATTATGCACATTGATTTCAGCAATGATCTTTGATTTTTCAGCACATCCAGCACATGGCTCGGTACATTTTGTACAAGGTTTCTCAACCTCTACAACTTGTACTTTGACAACCTCTTTTTCGACAATCTTTACCTCTGGACCTACCTTGGTTAGATTTGCCATCAACGCTTTATTGGCAATGTCCTTGAGTTCTTGAGTAACATCAATGATCACTTCATCAGTCGATTTCTCCTCGGCAACTTGCTCCTGAGAACTTCCGTCAAAATGACCTGCAAAACTATCACAAGAGTTAGAAGATAAAATTCCTTGTTTCTGCATGTGGATATACTCCTCTTCCTTTGTTGTTGTTGCAGATACTCTTCCAGTAAGATATTCTCTAGAACTGTTGTGTCTTCGGTAGATGTATCTTTAACGATTTGTGCCATCAATGCAACTCCAGTCTTCTTACCGATATAAGAGTTCCAGTCAAAACCATCATCTTCATTTGATGCAACCATAGCTTTCTCAGTGTTGCTACTGTTCGATTTCTCTTGGATTTCAATCCGAGTCTTCTTCGGGAAAGGCTTGTACTGAAGTGACTTCTTGTAATACTCGTTGCCACCTCCGAATGGACTCTGGTTGCCCGTTGCTTCAGGGTTTTTACACTCTCTTTTAAAATGTCCCTTTTGGCGACATCTGAAGCACGTGACTTTTGTCTTGTCGAAACCTAGTTTATTACTCGAGTTTCTGATGACTCGGCCTGTTAACGCAACAAACTTGGTAACCCTTCGGATAATCGAAGCTAAAGACCACTTTATATCCATCAACTCGAGTTCTTCTTCATCCACTTGGTCATAGTCTTCTGCGGTCATTTCGGGGTTTCCAATTTTTCCAGCCACAAGACTTTTATATGACTCTAGTACAGTAGCGGGAAGTGCCATGTGTTTCTTCGCAGTTTGTTCAAAAACAACATTATTCAAATTAAACAGCGATGTTCGAATCAGAATTTGATTGTTGATTCTGACTAGCTTGATTCTGATACGAAGAATTTGAACCAGTGCTTGAGAACAAACTCTGTGGACTCTGGTCATAATGAGGCTGTGATTGGTTCTGATTTTGTGGAGAAGAATTCATGTTTGCACTAAACGCTGTCTGAATTTAGGACTTGAAATGTTATCTTGCATTCCACTCTTGTAGTAGAAACCAACATCTTGAACAATGTTAGCGTTCTTTGACTTCGCAATCTTCAGAAGTTCCATTTCATGGCCTTCGAGTTTATCGATAAATGTTGAAAGCTTGAAGAATTCCCAATTTGCACTTCTTTTAGAACCATTAGATAAGTAGTCCATTCTCCATCTGGTAGCGCGTCTGTAAGCTTGTCGATGTACTCTTGTTCCGTCTTTTCAAGACCATGTCTTCGCATTTGGACTTTAAGATGACAGAAGCGTTCAATCATCTGCTTCATAGTCTCACCCTTCAGCATGTTAAAGATATCGAACTCTTTCATGATAAGCGCTTTCTTACTCTTGATCATCTTCGCGCTTCCTTGATATTTCTTTTGAAGCGATAGCCAGAGTTCTCTCGCAGTTGTATATTCCGGCAACAAAACGAGAATATCTTCTTTGATAGATTGTTGAATGAGGCTGATCATCTTTTTCCCAGCAATGTATTCTTCTTTCTGAGTCGTGGAGTATTTGAACTTCTCCAATACTTGCTGATGTTCATCCAACGAACAATCGACACCTAGCCTAGGAAATGCATGGCTTGAACCCAATATGTAAACTTTTCCTTCCATCCTTCATACTCGTCCATGCTCATTAGCTTTGGTGGTTTAACAGTCGTGCCCATCTCGTTGTCAAGATTGACTTGTTGGATCACGTTGGCATTGGACGTACCCACTCCAGACATATAAGCTCTTTGAATATCATCCATCGCGAATAACAAGGCTCTTAAGCTGAAAACACTTAAAAACTTTTGAAAATGTTAGATCTACTACAAGTTCAGTCGAACTTGTAGTTAGAATGAAGAATTCTCAGAATTTATAACAAGTTCGGTCGAACTTGTGATTTCAGATTTGAAAATATTCCTTGAGAACGTCGGTCGAACTTGCAGTCTAGATTTTATAAGAAACTTGTAAGTTCGGGCGAACTTAACCTAAATGTTCTTATATTAATCAAGTTCGGTCGAACTTGATATAAAATCAATGAATATTTGGTTAGTTCGAGCGGACTTGGCAAAAATTTCCTCAAAAACACCTCAAGTTCGAGCGAACTTGGCAAAAAATCACTCAAAAAGTGATTTTTACCTCAAGTTCGGTCGAACTTAGCTAACAAGTTCGATGGAGAGGGTTTTGAAAATCATGGTTTTTGCACAATTTTGTCACCAGTTTGTTTGATTTTGGTCTCCAATCTTTCAAGGGTTTATCTTTGTTGTATTTTACATGTTATATTCAAAATTGAAAAGATTTTGACCGTGAATTCTTCATTTTTTGTGAAAAAGTTATGAAAAATAGAAGAATGGAGTAGAAATAGAAGTGTTCTTGTCTTGATTACTATCAAATCAGGCTGTTCTAGCTCTGATACCACTTGTAGGATCGATCCTCGATGCTAAGGAACCTAAATTTGATATCTAACGTTCATAATAGCGGAAATATTACGACGTGTTTACCAAAGACAAGAATTAATCAGTTAATAGTCAATTTTATTGATGTAACAGTCAAGAATCCAATTGACAGAGCTTTGCCTCCAAAATGCCAAAGTTACAAATGAGGACAACAAGCTAACTATTTATAGAAGTACAAGTTCGCCAGAGACGGAGCTAAGTTCGCCCGAACTTGTCATTACATTACACATATGGGCGAACTTGACTCTATATTACATAAATACTTCGTATTGCTAACCTATTCAACTCTCTTCTATACAGACTCGATATAAGACTAAGACATAGACATTATGCACCAACAAAAAAAAATGAGTACCAACTATCCATGCACATGTGCATTTTCGTCATTTCTGACAAATTCCATAATACATTACAAACATTAGACAATTATACTTTCATTTACACTACCATGTGTAACACACTACTTTCTACGTTACCAATATTAGCAATGCACATGTGTATCTATATATATCAACATGAAATAAGGTGTTTTGATACACTAATTTGAATACATTTTCTCTTTCATCTATCATACCATCCATAATACACTACCATGCACATGTGCATTTTCATCATTTCTTTGACAAATTCCGTAATACATTACAAACATTAGACAATTGTACTTTCATTTACACTACCATGCGTAATACAATACTTTTTACGTTACCAATATAAGAAATGCACATGTGCATCTATATGTATCAATATGAAATAAGGTGTTTTGGTACACTACTTTGAATACACTTTCTCTTTCATCTATCATACCATCCATAATACACTTCCATTACCTCCTACCATCCATAATACAATACCGTTACCTCCTACCATTTATAATACAATATCAATACCAATATTTTCACTTTATTACATGTATATCAACACCGTTTATACCATCCAATCAACATATTACATCATAGAGTGACAACTATAATGAACCCATCAACCACTAGATATAACTAACCAAAAAACATATATATGAGCCTACTTCATCATTCAAAATCACAAACTTTTTCCTATAATTGTTATACATAATAATGCACATGTGCATTTAATGTAAATTGAGTGTATTATGGATGGTATTGTAAATTAAAGTGCAATTGTCTACTAGTGATAACGTATTACTGAATTTGTCGAAGTTATGATACATATGCACATGTGCATGGATAACTATTACTCGAAAAAAAAAAGTTTTTTTTTGGTAACGAAATATAACGATTTTTATTAAAAAAATATTTAAAAAAAAAATTGTTGAGTGCTTTTTTTGATTTTATTTTGCAATGAAGGTGGTTCTCGCGGTTCTCACAATAAAGGTGGTTTTCACATGAATATATATATATATATATATATATATATAATATAGGGCTAGGATTGTGTGAGAAACACTAAGTTAATTGAGAAACTTTAGAAGATTTCCCGACCATACATTTTCCCTAAAGTTTTCGTATTATACACATATGTATAGTTTAAAATGATTATATACATATACGTATAATTCAAGATTTGACAACTATACATGTGTTTATTACGAAAAGCTTAGGGAAATGTGTGGTTTAGAATGCTTTTCAAGTTTCTAACATGTTTAGGATCCTTAGAATATATATATATATATCATGGTTGCAAAAGTCGCTAGGCGCTCCCTAGTCGGTCGATCAGGGAGTTGAGAGTACTCGGTCTAGGCGGAAAGTACCGGGGAGTACTCGGACATGTTAAATTATAAAGAAATTACTTTTTGGAGATTAAATATATGTCAAATAACATAAATTTACTAATATTTATAACAAAATACGTCAAAATAAATTTCATTCTTTAATATGATAGGCATAGAAATTATGTTTTATTATTATTTAAGTTAAACTATGCCCGAGTTGACCTACTTGATCCCATTCTGGCCTAAGTTGATCGCGTTTGACCGACTTCGAGTAATTAGGCGGAGTCGAAGAAAGTCGCTTCCGCAACCTACCTTTTAGCAACTACTTGGGGAGTAATCGGCCTTGGAAACCTATATATATATATATATATATATATATATATATATATATATATATATATTGGGTTGGGTTTAGTGAGAACACAAAAAAGTGGGAAACCACTGAACAATGCAATTAATATGTTAAATATATCATAAAAATTCAATCTAACATGTTTAAAAATTTTCAATATTTTTAAAGAGCTTTTGCATATTGGTCTCACCATTAATTATGGGTTTTATGTGTGTTTTATGGCTGTAATTATAGTGTTTTATGACTTTTTACACTTTTTATTAAATTTGGACTTTGTAGCCTATATAAGGTAAGGATCATTTCAGAATTCTAAATAATTTGCAGAACTTACAGAACTCCTAAACAATACTCTACTAATATATTTTTGTATTTAACATTGTTTAAAGGTATGTTTTATCATTTATTATGATTTCATGTATGTTAAGAGTAGTTTTATCATTTTCTCATATGTAATTTTATAATACATATACATAAATTGGTTCCTTTACACATATGTAAATTAGTTATTACACATAAATAATTTTGTTTTTGATATATGTAATCATAAAAATACAAATAATATATCCTTAAATAATGTTAAATATAAAAATAAAATAGTTGTTTATTAGCAGGTTCTGGAAGTTCTATAATATTCAGAGTTCTGAAATGAACTCAACCCTATATCTATATAGAAACGGGATCCGGAGAAAACGATTTGAAGTATGGTGGATACATAATTTGTTTTGACGGGAGCACAAATTGGCAGGGTTAAAAGAAATCCGGTCAAAATGGGTCGGGTAAAACCAATTCATACCCATTTACTTAATGATATTATAAAACTAATCATACTTATTTACTTGATCATACGATAAATTTGAGAACATTTGGAAATCATAATAAACACTTACAAATTAGTTGACTAATCTTGCAATAGAACACATCACTTATGCATTCAATTTAACTAGTTATGATTAATACCTAATATGAAATGTTTAACTCTAGGATTGTATAAAATTCAAGTCAATTTCAGAAGCAACAATTATGTAAAATGATCACATCACTAACACAAAGTAATATATCACCAATTTTAAATATATATTTATGTTAACTAACAATTAAATTTGTATCGATATCAAGTTATCAAGATTCAAGAGACAAAAAATTAAATATAGAAGGATGAAAAAGAGTGAAGACTTACTAGTGAAGTGAATCGTCAATAGTCACTAGTCCCTGTTCGATTGGGGCTTCGACTATCAAATTAGGTTGAGCATATGCTTTTAACGAAATAGATCAAAAACGTTAGAACTATTTAACTTGGAAAGTAAAAAAATCATGCATTAAAAGTTACTACTAGAGCCGATGAAGGGAGATGGGGATCCAATTGTGTTGGGGGCATTCAATTCTTCACACAAAACAAGCTTGGGCCTGAGGCACTTAATGTGGGATGGGCTGTCGTACAATACAAATCTGAGTTTTGGAATGGGCTAGTATAGAATGGACGGTGGGCCTTTGCCCACCCTCTCTTCCACTTACATCCGCCACTGCTTGAGAGTACTGATGAAAAAAGGGTTGCGAATTAGAGATGATCAGAAAATTTTGGCTGAATGGAAAGTGGAAACCTAACCTACGGCTCTTCCAAATATTACCAGAATGCTTAATGAAGAAGATAACCTAAATCTAATTATTAAGATGTATGAATTGGGCTTTCAATAACTTATATAGTACAACACAATATTTTTGAAGGTTAGTTAAAAGCCCAAAGTCATCCGTAAAAACAGGTAAACAACAAACTTTTTTTGCCTTTTTATTTATTTAATTTAATTTAATTATTTCACTTGATATAGAACTATAAAACAACTAGGATTTATTTTTGTTTTATTTTACTTGCCACCCTGTTTTGTTTCTTTTTTAATTTGATTATGGTCTACTTTAAAATTTTATGTATACAAAATAATATAAATCCAATCCGGAATAAAAAAGTAAGCAATTTCACTATTGTGTTTTTATTTATTTATTTTTATTATTCAAATTCTTACTTCTATTTATTTAAGTTAAAGAAAATATGTAATGTGGAAAATGTAAGAATATGTAAGGATGTTTGTATGGTTGGAGAAGAAATTGTAGGGTTTTAAGGATTTGTAAATATATGATGTGACAGCTAACTAGGCAATTAAGGGCGCCTAAAGACACCATTACAAGTAATGTTAGTAGTACATAATAAATGTGATTTTATTTTTGTGGACCTTGGTAGTCAAAGTGTCAAACTCATGTCCAGCTTACACCAATGCATCTTTTTCGTTCTATTAGTGACGTAACTCTAGGTTTTCACATAGCAAAAACAACACTCAGGTAGTGTTTGGTATGAGGTAATGAAGAATGGAATGGAATAAACCATTCAGAGGTAACAAAATAGAAGCGTTTGGTTGATGAACGTAATGGAATGATCCATTACACTCGGAATCAAATCCCCTCTTAATACGCCTAATCTATTCCTTCGCTCCCCCCAGTTTTTTTCATTCCGTCGCTCAAACAGTCCGATTCTCTGTTTTTCCCTCCCCTCTACACACCACCCCACCGGAGAGAAAAAAGGATTTTGCTGTCGTTCTTCACAGATACAACCGCCAGGTATGTAATCATTCACCGTTGTAAAAGTTCATCATCTCCCAAATTCAGTCGTAGTAATTACATGAAAGAACATGATTACGCTTTTACGCGAGTCGTATTGAGTAGTCTGTTGTGATTGTTGTTCATATCAATGTTTCATCTTAGGGTAGGGGTAATGTTCGATGGTAATATCTACATATTCCTTCCAATTTGGAGATTTATTGATTAATGTTTACAAATCCAAGGCGTTTGAGAAATTTGTTGAAAATTACAAGTGTGATATATGAATTAGGGATCAGCTATCCCTGTTTAATAATTATTGAACAAGATACTTCAAATAGTGGTGTCGTATTATCTGAATATTAAATTCACTTTAAGTAACTGTCATTAGTAGACTTAATTGATGTTTAGAAGCGAAATCGATTAATTGATGTTAGATCGCTCCTTAATTAGCACCGGAACCTAATTTGGTATCTAACGTTCATATAGGCGGAAACTATGTGACGTGTTAATCAAATATGCAAAGATTACTCATTTAATTGTTGTTTATTGATCATAAAGTCCAAATACATGAAAGATCCTGATCGGGCAGAGCTTCGCCTCTGTCGTGACAAAGTTGTAAAAGTTACAAATGAAAATCACAAGTCACCTACTTATAGCACAACAAGTTCGCTTGGGAGTTAACAAGTTCGGGCGAACTTGTCTTGAACAAGTTCGGCCGAACTTTGTAGGAACTTCCACGATTAGCACGGGAACCTAAATTTGTTATCTATTGTCCGATTAGGCGGAAACTAATGACAAGTTAACCAAATAACAAGAATTACTCATTTAAAGGTTGTTTTCATTGATCTAATGTTCAATACATTCGAGAACCGGATCCAACAGAGCTTCATCGTCTCTATGCCAAAAACTCTCCTCTCTTACAAATGAAATCCCAAGGCACCTATTTATAGGTTATCAAGTTCGCTGGAAAGGGAGAATAAGAGGTAAGTTCGCTCGAACTTGACATAGTCAAGTTCGACCGAACTTGGCTTCTCACAAACAATCATGGGCGAACTTAACCCAAGACTATTCATAAATACGCCTCGTTTCTAACTGCTTAAGCCCTATTCACTTAGACTCAATACATAATGAAGTAGGCAACAGACATATGCACCAACAGACTCCCCCTTGGATGTTGCCGCAGTCATTTTGACATTTACAATCTTCTGAGTCTTCCGATCTTTTAGTTCTTGTATAAAACTTTAACGTCCTGATCTTTATATCTTCTTTCTCTTTCTTGAGCTTTGTCTTGATAAAACTTTGATCAATCAAGCTCCCCCAGCTTTAAGCTTTTCTCCTCTAGCTTTAATCTTTCCGGAATCTTCAATCTTTGTTTTATCAACTCCCCCTCAATCTTTACTTCTTGTCTAAATACTTTCTGACATTCAAATAAACATTTCAGATTCACACTTTGAGATTTTGTAACATCAACATTTCAAACTTTAATCTTCTCTTCAATCTTTTCAAAAAATTTTAATTGTTTCAAGTTCAACTTAATGACCTTGAATACATTTAATTTTTAAATCTTTTAAATCCTTCAACTTTCACATTTTTATCATTTGGGAAAATCCACTTAGTTGATCAAGTCCAAGTTAATGACCTTGATTAACCAAATATATCAAACCGAGTTCAAATTAATGACCTCAGTTTGAAAACCGTCATGAACAATCTGATTTTAAAGTTTCAAATTAATGAACTTTAAAACATTCATCAGATTTTCTTACCAGTCTTCGAAGATCCATTCTCCATCATTGGCTCATTGAAAACTAATGTAGAAACAAAATCTTTTTGAATTATGGAAAGTTTATGCTAAAACACACTGAAAATCTTTTTGATTTTTATCTTGAAAAGCAAGTAAAATATTTACAGAATTTTTAACAAGTAAAGTAAACTATGTACAAACATATTTACAGTCATATTTTTGTGAATTCGTGTCTAAGGATCATATCAGTTGATTGAGACATATCACCAGTACCGTTGACCTATAGAAGACTTTACGTTTTAAACTCGTTTACCTAGATTGTCGATATGTTTGTCCACTTAAACTTCATCACGTTTCTCAAATGTTCCAAGATATGTTAGGTAAGAATTATGAAACTTGACTTAACTATGATTCCCACCTCTTAAATATACTCCCGAATCCAGATTTCATCTTATAGGTGAGTATAGCGTAATTGATATATGTACCTGGTTATGCGAGGCATTGAGAGCTCAGGTTAGTACTACCGTACCGACAAAGAGATGAAGGCTCGACTTTAAGGTGTATTCCATTTAAGGAATCTTTTAAGCACTGCAACTGATTAGATCTTTTGATACTTTTCAAGTTTTGCATGCAGTTTAGAGGTTTATAGCAAAAGCATTATAGAAGTTCTAGGCTATTGCTTCCGCAAAATCAGAAGAACTTGTATAATACCCCAGATATCAATCATCTATAATGACCTCGTATCTCAGAATCAGGCAACCATTCAATCAAAATTTCAGAGTACTAAGTCCATACATCCAAGTTGTGTTAATCCACAAAATTAAGCAGTTGTAAAATTTAGTTTATATCCCGAAACAATTTACTGAACATGTAAAGTCTATCGACACATCCATAGTAAGACTTGTTTATCACTTTTAAAATTTACATTTCTTTAGCATACTGTGATAGTCCACTGATGTACTATCATTTCCTTTTTGTAACACCGAATTCTTTTTCAAAAAATGAGTTTTCAGACCTTGAACTCGTTTTAGGTTTCACTTCATCTTTTGATTCATAGTTTCTATTTGACACTGTATCAGAATTCACAATCTCTGGTTGTTTTTGTTTTTCATCTTTTGACACAGTTTTTCTTCGTGGAAACACAAGCTTTAGATTCAGACACTTGCGAGCAATATGACCAACAGTATTGCATTTAAAGCAAGTTCGATAATTAGAAACATTTCCACTAGTGGGTTTTACTCCACTTGTGGACTTGGTTTTAGCCTTGTCCCGAAGTTCTTTCTCTTTCTTGAATTCATCATTCGATTGCTTACCGATCATGCTTTCTTCTTGAACCACCATTATCATTACCCTTTGTACTCCTGGAACATCGGTTTCTCCTTCTTCTTCGGTTCTTCTTCTTCAACCTCCAAACCTAATCCTTGCTCTCTTGTGCTCAATAAAATCACCACCATTTCTACGGTAATTGTTAAAATTCTTTTTTGGTTTAGAGTAAAATTTCTTTTCATTCTTGTCAAGATCATCTGATGAAACTTCTACAAGTTTAAACAGTTTATCAATTTGATCTTCTTTTACATTCCGAATTGGAAAGCTATTATCGAAGTATAATCTATCAGAATCCTTAACCTTGTACATGAAAACGTTAGGATCATCACTTAGATCACTTTCTAAAGTTGTATCATCATTTTCGGACTGTGTATCAGAACTGTTTGAACCTGAGTTGGCGCTTTAAAAACTGACGTTATCAGAATCATTTCCCAACAATTATTTACCACATTTTTTACCACCGCTTCATTGTCATCATTTGATTTCGTAAAGTCTACATCAATGTTCTCAGGCAATTTATTTTTCTTATCTGACAAAATAAGTAGATTAAATGCCGTTTCAATCTCATCATCTTTCTTGCATGAATAACTTGCAAGAAATGGTGGAGGAATACATCCGTACACTTTACGCTTTGATTTCTCACCATCCGTACTCTTTACGCTTTGATTTCTCACCACTTTCCTCCGATTTAATCGCAGGTAAAATGTGATCAATGACATACGCGTTTGTGGTGTAACTCTTTAGAAGTTGTCTTACCCATTCCGTTTCAATTTTCATGCTGTGAAACTCACGCTTTGTCTCAGCAATGGTGTTAATGTACATGTTAATTGCCTTTTGTTTCTCAATTACTGTGACATTTAACATTTTTACATTAGCATTAAGCTCACTATTTGCATGTTCAACATATTTATATTTGCTTGATATTTTGTCATAAGCTTCTTTTATGGTTCTGTAATCATAACGAAAGTTTTCGTTGTGTACAGTCAATTCTCTTATGACTTTGACTTTATCAAGACATGGTTCACAAGGACTTGCGCACTTTTGCAAGGTTTTCAACCTCCACAACTTTCACAACCTCCTTTTCAGACATACTTACCTTAGCGTTTACCTTTTCAGCCTCTGATTTCAATGCTTCTTGTTTTTGCATCTCAAGGTAAGCTAATTCTTCTTCCTCAACTCTCTGTCTATAACCTTCCAGAACAGCATTCTCTAGAGCAGCGTCAATATATGATGTATCAGATTCATCCACTAACTCTGCTATCATAGCAACACCAGTCATTTTCCCGATGTAGCTGTTCCAGTCAAAACCATCTTCTTCATGATTAGCAATAAGAGCTTGTTTGGCTTTCTTTGCAGATTTATCTTCAACTTCGACTTGCTTTCTTTTTGGATATGGCTTGTATTGAAGAGCTTTCTTGTAGTACTCATTGTTGCTGCCGAAAGGATTTTGGTTTTCACTTGCTTCTTGATTGTTGCATTCACGTTTGAAGTGTCCCTTTTTTCGACACCTGAAGCATGTGACTTTAGTCTTGTCAAATCTAAGCTTGCTGCTTGAATTACCAATATCCCTTCCAGTGAGTGCCACAAATTTGGAAACTCTTCTGATGATAGATGCAAGGCTCCACTTGATATCCATTAGTTCCAACTCTTCTTCGTCCACCTGATCATAATCTTCGGCGGTCATCTCTGGATTACCGATCTTTCTAGCAACGAGACTTTCATATGATTCAAGGACAGTAGCAAGAAGTGTTATGTGCTGTTTGGCCACCTTTTCAGGAAATACGTTCTTCAAATCAACTGCTATGTTGCACTGGAAAACATTTGAATCAGAACTGGCTTGGTTTGTCTGATTTTGGAATGAAGAGCTTGAACTTGCACTTGTATATCCAACATACGGAGAACTCTGATTTGGAGAAGAATTTGTATTTGCACTAAATGTTTTTGAATTTTCGGGCTTTGAATCGGAGTATCTGGAATACTTCCTTTGTAATAGACACAAACATCTTGAACAACATTAGCATCCATTGATTTTGCAATCTTCATCAATTCCATTTCATGTCCTTCCAATTTGTCTATGAAGGATGACAATTTGAAATGTCTCCAAGATGGACTATTCTTCAGAATCGTCAGATATTCTCCTTCTGGAAGTGCATCAGCCAGCTTCTCGATTTGCTCTTCAGTAGATCTTTTGATATTATGTCTCCGCATTTGGACCATGAGGTGACAGTATCTATCGATCATCTGCTTCATTATTTCACCTTTAATCATCGTGAAGATCTCGAATTCTTTCTTGATTAAAGTTTTTTTGCTTTTGATCATTTCATCACTTCCTTTGAATTTCTCACAAAGAGAATTCCATAATTCTTGCGAAGCGTCATATTATGGCAGTAATATCAAGATATCTTCCTTCACTGATTGTTGTATCAAGCTGATCATTTTCTTTTCCGCAACATAGTTATCTTTGTCGGTATTTGAAAACTTATTCAGCGGAAGATCTTGATCACGCTCATCCTTTGGCCATTTGTAACCATCCTCAACTGCAAACCCAGCTGTTGAATTGATTTGCTTGTATCCAATTCACAAAATTTTCTTTCCATCCTTCAAATTCATCCATGCTCATTAGCATTGGCGGTTTCGACGTAATACCCATTTCGTTGTTATATTCATCTGATTTTCCGCAAGAACATTAGCGTTTGATGAATAAGCCATTTGAGAGACGAATACATTGTGGAAATCTTCCACTTTGACAATCCGTAGACTTATCTAAAAAAATTGATTAGAGACAGGCAAGTTCGGTCGAACTTGTGTGAAAACAATTTTTGATTTCAAGTTTTCACAAGTTCGGTCGAACTTAGATGAATTAATTTCCAAAATTTATCAAACACACTCCAGTTCGGTCGAACTTGATGTGGGTTTTTGAGAAAATTCAACCTTCAAGCGGACTTGAGGATTTTTAGAAGAAACTGGTAAGTTCGATCGAGCTTAGGTATTATTCAAAGGTTTCTCAAGTTCGGGCGAACTTAAGCTTGAATTTCAAGAGAAAACTAAGTTCGGGCGAACTTAAGTGAATCTTCACTAGAATTATATCAAGTTCGGTCGAACTTGATAGAGCTTCAAGCAAAAATCAACAAGTTCGAGCGGACTTAAGCTCAAAATCAAGAAAAACTAATCAAGTCCGGTCGAACTTGATTAAAACTCAAAGAATTTCAATCAAGTTCCGTCGAACTTTGTGTTAAGTTCGGCTGAACCTTGTTTCCAAAACAAGGTTTTTTCAACTTTTTGATATCAAAACGTTTGAATTTGATGTCAAAACTCTCAGGGGTTTATTTATGATGTATTTTTCATGACATATTAACTTTTTAACTGATTTTGTCCATGAAATCATCAAGTATTTGAAAAAGTTAAGAAAAATGATAGAATGGAGATGAAATAGAGAGATTCTTGTCTTGATTCTAGCAAATTTAGGTATCCAGGCTCTGATACCACTTGTAGGAACTTCCACGATTAGCACGGGAACCTAAATTTGTTATCTATTGTCCGATTAGGCGGAAACTAATGACAAGAAAACCAAATAACAAGAATTACTCATTTAAAGGTTGTTTTCATTGATCTAAAGTTCAATACATTCGAGAACCGGATCCGACAGAGCTTCACCGTCTCTGTGCCAAAAACTCTCCTCTCTTACAAATGAAATCCCAAGGCACCTATTTATAGGTTATCAAGTTCGCTGGAAATGGAGAATAAGAGGTAAGTTCGCTCGAACTTGGCTTCTCACAAACAATCATGGGCGAACTTGACCCTAGACTATTCTTAAATACGCCTCGTTTCTAACAGTTTAAGCCCTATTCACTCAGACTCAATACATAATGACGTAGGCAACAGACATATGCAGCAACAAACTTGTTCCCAACTTTACTTTTGGGCGAACTTGTTATACCATTTACATAAATACGACATTTCTAGCATAATCTAGCTCAATTCGAAACAGACTCGATCCAAGACTAAGACATAGACATTATGTACTAACAATTGATAACATAATTTTCATGGTTTTTCAACAAGAAAAGACTACTCTATCATAGTCTTTGTTCCTTCAATCCTGTTGATTATATCATCACTTAGAGGTGGTGGGCATCGAGAAGAATGTTTATTAGAGTTAATAATAAAAAATAGGATGCTACGTTAGTATTTGGTGGACTTGTTATGTGTACGTACTACATACTCTGTGACTTGTGAGCAACCTGTTTTTAATCCAAGTGGCAATACCCATTTGATTAGTTTGTATTCCGTAGGCGGCATAGATGCCAATAGCGATCGCCCCGCTGGTTATAGCGAATAACATAGCTTATAGGTCAAGTCTCGCTATAGCCTCTGTAGCGATAAATAACATGGTAGCGACCTTTAATTTATTATTATAATGTAAATAACAACTAAATATAGCTATAAAATAGCTGGATGGATTTTAGGTTTTTTGTTAAATATACATGTAAAATAGTGTATGTACCAGGGTATTTTGATATAATACACAATTTTTTTTAAAATTTTTTCTAGTGTATTGCTATTTATGGAATAGCGCCCGCTATTTATCGCTATTCTCTATGTAGCATATAGGTACCTTATCGCTATTTGTCGCTATTCGCCATTAACAACTATGGTAGGCGGCAAAGAAGTGGGTTGGATATGGTTAAAAACAAGTACCTTACTGGTGCAGGTCCAAATGAGTTGGGTTGGATCGGCACATACTTTTTGGACATCTTTAAAGACATGAGTATCACTAAAGGGGAAGCAGAAAAGGAATAAACAAACTGTCAAGAAGTAAATCTTTTGAATATTGTGGAGTATCAATTGGGTGTAAGCATAGAACAAAGATATGGCTGTTTATGGGTCAAGCGTGTACACTACTGTTTCTAATTGGAGCTGCATCCGGTGTTATGGTGTGCCACCGGGTAGCGGGTATTCGAAAGAAAGATTTGTGATTATTTTAAATTTAGTTTGTTTTGTAGATGTTAGGTTTGATATGAAAAGAGTTAAACCGGTTTATGTTGTAATGTTGTATCTTGAATCTGCATGAGTAATAAATGTGGACTCAAATATGTATTTGTATCTTGAATTTGCATGAGTAATATAATGTGGACTCCAATATGTATGTATGCATGAATATAAAGTAATCAAATTGTTTTAATGAATAGTTTAATCATGAAAATATGATCTTTGTTTGGTGTTACTACTCTGGTGAGATTTTGAAATCTAATATGCGTGTATATCTTTGAATGGGTGGATCTTGCAGCTTTGTTTACAAAGTTTAAGACTTCAAGTTGCTGTGTTATTTCATTTCTATTGACATCAATATTTTCAGTTAAGTGGATGATTTTTAAATTGTATTAGTTAAAAGTATTTTATTTTTTATAATATAATTCTTAGCAATTTTTAATTGTATAATGTCATGAAAATTGGTAAAATTTCTTTACTTTGAGGTCAGGGTATTTTTGTCATTTTTAATAAAATGTATTATATTCTTTTTGTCTTTTTCAGCGAACCAAACATGACAATAGAATGATAATGATCCATTCCATTCCTTTATCCATTCCATTACCCCGTTCATTCCATTCACCGCCCATTCCATTACCTCATACCAAACGGACCCTCAGGGATGACATACGATGCATATTCGTGCAATTTAATTGATTCAGAAAGCTTATCACAGACTTGGATAGAGAAATAATACGGTGTTTGGTCCCACGTCTGGTATAAACATCATGTATTTTATTTGTTGACGTGCTCTTTTATACTTTTCTTTTTCACAATATCAATCATACAAACACTTTATACAATGATAACTTACAAGTTTACCTGTCAATGCTTTCTCTTAATCTTCTCAAGAACTCAGCATGATAATTGTCCATAGCTTCAAGCACACTACCAGTCATTAGCTTCTCATCATGGCAGACTTCACTGTAACTGTCTTCATGATCAGGACGCTCATTCTCGGAATCTAAAAAATCACCACGCCCACCGACGTTCATTGTAGCCAAAAAGATATTTCTGACTCTCAAGGGGGCAGGCCTGGAAAACTTATATAATGGTCATGAAGGATTACTTTAATTTAATGATACCTAAATGCACATGTGCCTAGTTGGTTAGAAGTCAGCTGTCATTATATTTGGTGTTATAAATGATGAATTAAAACCTATGATTTGATGTTATAGCGTATTGTGTTTACTCTCGTAAAAATAGTGGTGTTAGTTTAAAGTCTTACAAATACAAGGTTCAAACAGATTTTGTTAAAAAAAATAATAAACTATAAAAGGATTTGATTTAAAATGAATGCAATTTATTCATCATTAACTAACCGTCAAGTAGCGCATTTAGACTTCTTCACCTAATTTTTATTCGATGTGTGTGTATGTAAATGAAAGAGGCACCGTAGTCACAGATTATATATACAATAACTATAATTAGCAACATTATTATGCAATGTTGCTTATACCCTATGCATACATAAATGGTATGGTGATTTTGTTTAAACCATGTGATGGTTTTGTTTTACAATTAGCTGGGTTTGATGACACATGCTTGAGGTTATGTGCTCTTCTTTCTTATTGCTACACATGTTTGGTAACATATACTTCGGTGAGAAGGTTTAAAGTCTTTTGTTTTGCAGAGAAAGAAACCCTCAATCATCTTCAACCTCTAATTCTCTCTCTCTAAACATCCGTTTTCTACTCCTGTCCGGCTACACACAAGTCGTTCCCATGGTGGTTATGGATCTACGATTAACACACACACACACATATATATATAGATAGATAGAGATAGAGATAGAGAGATACGTTGATTATAGAGTGAGAACTAGAGAAGGAGATTGGCGTTGCCTCACCGGCGGACTAAAAGTGTGTGGCACCTTCATTTGTTCTATGTTTCTCACTTTTGAGTCTTTTGCTTTTGATTCGATGATACCGTGATGGTGCCTTTTTTTTGCCAAGGGCCCGATTCCGTCGTTTTTGTTTCCGATTCGTGGCCAAGTTGACTTGAAGGTTATCCGAGATAAAATCGATGACGATCTCGATACTAAACTTTTGTCGAGTCCTAGTCTACCAATTCTGGGATGGATTTTAGATTTGTATTAACTACTAAATTTAAATAATAGAGCAAATACGAAAGCAAAGCAAATAAATAACGAACTTAGGTGAATTCAGAAGATGGAAAAGTAGCTACCTAAGCAAGATGCATGTCAACTCACTCACGGCCCTCGAAATGGAATAACTAAGTTTTGGCTACCGGGATCTTAAGGTTCACTAAAAAGACATAAACTGGCTTGCAGATCATTCTCCAAACAGGTCGCAATCTAGGGTCAAGAAAAGTTTATAAATTCACCGGTTAATGTCAGATCACCTCTCGGTCTCTCTAACTGGGTTATGGTACCCTAAATCTAGATTACCTCTCGGTCGCACTAGAAACGATACATCCGAGAAGTGTAAGGGATGCAGGGGGTGGTGACTCTAATTTGGTTCTAACACAGTTTGCTAAAAATAACAAGAAAACCTAGGGTAATTCACTCTCATGCAAGTAACACCTAACCCTTCTAATGATTGAGACAACCCGACATCTAATGTCCTCTCGGTCTCAAAGATGGTAGAATATTTAATTACCAAATAATTTATTAATTTGTTCCTAGGGTTTACTACCAATGTTTTAAATACCGGCATGAACCGGCCGGTTATACCGGTTAAACCGAATATTGGACACAAGTCTTGTACGATAAAGGCTGGTAAACCCGAATATGGTATGTCTTATGTACCGGCGGTAAATCCGGTTCTACCGGTTTGCATTATCTTAATATTTGATTTCTTAATTTTAATAAAATACGATATTAAGGTAATATTGATCTTCCATATTTCCGATAATTAACTTAGTGTCTTCTATTCCAATATTTCATTGTTTTGAAACTGTTACTCATCTTGTACAATGCAATATTGTTTATAACCAATACAAATATTTTAAAATGCTTAATAATTTACGATAAAAATAGTTGTTTTTAGATAAAATATGATCAGTTAAATAAATCCGAGTTGAGATTGGATTATTTTTAGACGAATTTGTATTTTATGGAATTTCTAAGGTTAACGAGTAACCCGGTTCAACCAACCGATACAATCCGGTTCAACAGGTTGAACCATTTTAGAGCCCAACCCGGTATTACTTAAAAACAGGTTTTTAAAACATTGTTTATTACGTCTATCAACCACAAGATTTGGTCGAATACACAAAGTTAACGAAATCACCTAACCCTAGCTTTAATTAATACGCAATCAATTTTAACCAAGAAAAGGTGGAACAAATAAAAACCATTAATTGTTAAATATGCATATACATTAGAACCTGATTGCAGATCATGTACAAGATAATTCTTTCGTACGAAGGATACGCGAAATTCACAGCGTTTGATCTCCCAAGATCAATGGCTCATAACTACACGGTGGCATTTTCGTAAATATGGGGCACAAACAATTGAATAAATAAATAGAAATAGGATATTCTGGTCTTTTCTCACTTGAACTCCTCCCTCTTTGATTTTCAAACGGCTATAATTTTTTCAAACGTTAATATTTAAAAAAATTACTCTGTATTAATGAGCATTTCATTCTCTTTAATTCGAGCATTCTATTGTTGTAGTTTTCTTAAAAAAATTACATAATTTTAAACACCATTACGTGCTACGTGATTTTATTATAGTATGGGAAACCCCACTAAGTGATTACGTAATTATGTAACAATAGTTGACTATGTATTATTACGTGACTACATGATTTTGAATACCAAATATTTCAGGTCTGATCACGTATTAATGATAAATTATATACAAAGCATTAGCCAAATCAACCTATTATAACCACATGATGCCGAATATTAGAGATTTAATCACGTAATAAAGCATAAATAATCAAGTTCTTATTATTTGAATGTGTAATTACGTAATAAGCATAATTTAACATTACTTGTAACAAATCATATTGAATGTATAACCATGTAATGGATTTACATTGAATGTGTAATCACGTAATGGTTTATGTTGAATGTGTAATTACGTAATGGGTATTCAAAATCATGTAGTAATGTGCAGGGTATTCAAAATCGCGTAATGAATTAATGGGTATTCAAAATCCTGTAATTTTTTTTTAGAAAAGTATAGCAATATGCTGCTCGAATTAAAGAGAATGAAATACTCGTTAATAGTGTAATTTTTAAAAAAAAAATATTAATGTATGAAAAAGTTATAACCGTTTGAAAATCAATGAGGAAGTTGTTTAAATGAGAAAGGACTAAATTACCCTTCAAGTCAAGGACACTTGTCCTCCTACTGTAACACCCCGACCGCGTAAAAACAACAAACCGCGGCGGAAACGTCGGGGAGTCACGTTACAAGATTGTTACAACAACACATGATACTTGAAGTTTCGTTTTATTGAAATAATAATATGATTACATTGTCTAAGATTAAGTGAGGAAACAAAAACATAAATAAATTATCTTTCTTGTTTTATAGTCACTAAGGCCCGTCCATTCCTATGTGAAGCATGCGTTTCAAACCATCACACCTAGGCTCCTGAAACATATGTGAAAAGAGAGTCAGCAAAAATACGCCGACGAGTATATAGGTTTTATGAGTGTGTCAAATTCATGGCCTTGTATATGTATTGCAATACCTCGTCAGACTACTAGAGTCGTTAAGTGAAAACCTTTATATCAAAAAGTGTTTGGTATTGCAATAATAATTAACCAACTTAAACAAGTTGGTTAGAGTTTTATAAAAGACTTGTAGCAATGAATCTTGACCAAAACATTTCTTTTGTAAAACCGAGTAGTAAATCGATTTAAAAGAAAACTTTGTACGGTTTATATCTTTAATTGAAAATCGTTGTGTGTCATCGTTCAAAACCATTTGTTCAAATGATTAAGATAAGGCCATGATATGCAATACCATAAAAACACTTATATATAGGAAGTACCAACGGTGTATTCACCATGCTTTTATTATATTACACCCGTCTCGTTATATAAATCACTAGCCATAAACCGATTGTTCAATCATGTGTGTTATAAACCAATCGACATTGTTATAAACCAATCGTCCTTGTTATAAACCAATTGTCTTTGTTATAAATCAATCGTCCTTATTTTAATTGTGAAAACTTTTGGTCATTTCGTTGAATACATTCAAGCCTTTGTTGACTCGTCCTAGACCACCAAAGGGTCTCTTTAAATCGACTAACAAACCACCAAAGGGTTTGTGAAAATTAACAGTTTCTGTCGTTCCCCAAACTTCCCCACAAACACCGGGAATTTTGGTAACGGGATTGTCAGTCCTACGGTACCATAACTTACTACTGGTCGGCTTGGCCAAAGTTAACGAATGTCATTCTGTTATGGATATAACGCACCAACAAGTCCGTTCACATTATTGAAATCGTCGTGTTTATATAAACCAAAGTTTTTGTTTCGAAAACTTGAAAACGGTTTAGCACATATGAGTCACACCCCAAAATATTTGAAAACATAAAAGAGGGGAACTATGTACTAACTTGGGATTGCTAGTATGTCCTTTGTTATCAATGATCAAACAAGCTCAAGAGTTTTCAAGCGTGTCCTAAAATCGGATAACTATGTAAATGTCGGGACCTTAATCAGAGATTCGGATAGAATGAAGCCTTATAAACCAAATGAGTATTGGAACTCATATGAAATGGTTTAATAAAGTTAACATTCTAATTTGGAAATGATTCTAAGTGCTTTTGACCCGTTATGACTCGTTAAGGTAGTTTACGCTACTTTAACGTGTCATTTGCGTAAATTTGCGTTCGGATAGTTAGATATGTCTTATGATAAGTATTTTATGCCAAGATAAGTTTAATATAGTTGCAACATCAGTTTATATGTCAAAATGTTGGTTACATATGCTTAAAATTGATTTATGCGCAAAAAGGGCATTTTGGTCATTTATAAAGGCATAATAGGCGACTTAACATAACACTAACCAAACGACGTGACCATAAGATATAACCTCAGAGGGTTATTCCCAATACAACTATGGTCACAAATATGTGTTTGGTCGGATCCTAAGATCGACCAAACGGATCGGATTCGAAAGTCAAAGCGATGGTCAATACCCGCTCGACTTACGACCCTAAATAAGCACTAAACTAAAAGTGACGAGTTAGACATGTCAAAACATGTCTAACTAAGTTATAAAAAGGTTTTGGTATCAAACTTAGTGTTTTGATACCCGAAAATAGTTCCGTCGCAAAATGCACATAGTGCGCATTTTGACCGAAACTTTGACTCGTCACTTCGACTAGTAGACGTGGTAATCAGTAGGTATAATCGCAAGGGATTATAACCTTTGTGATTATGATCACGTTGCAAAGTTCAATTGAACTTTGACTTGACCAAAAATGGTCAGAACCAAAAGTCAAACAGAAAGTCAACTGTTTGACTTTTAGCTCAAGATAAGCTAAAATAATGAAAAAAGACTAAGGAGTGAGCACTTACTTGTGTTGAAGAACACTTAAGAGCTCAGAATTATTCAGTAGGAGGCCTCCAAAATATGGAGGCAAGCTCCAAGAAAGTGGGAGAAAGTAAGAAGGAATGGGCAAGTGAAAATGGTTGAAGTTCAAGGCTATTTATAGTTGAAGATGTCACACCCCACCCGCAGCGGAAAAGGTGATCGGGGCATGATTGGGTTATCATCAAAGCTCATGACATTTATTTTAACGTTTCATATTCATTAATACACTTTAATGGAAAATTACAATCAATATTACATCATGTCCTAAATATCAATCTAGGCTTCTTTGTTTTCTTCTAAGGCATTTCCTATGTTTTCCTTGCTTCATCCTGTTCACCTGTATCATGTGTAAAAAGGTTTTTGGATCAACAAAAAGTTGGCGAGTGAATCCTATGGAAAATATTTGAACAAGTTTATTTAATTGATTATGAAATAAAGTGCACAACCACACATGAGTAAAAATAGATGTAAACTTATTCATCAATCAATTTAATATTAAACAATACACACATGAACAATAATGGATCGTTTAGAGGCACGCGTTGCTCAACTCGTCTCTCACGAGGAACTGATGGGCCTAATGAATGAATTGCATAAACATGATAATATGAAAGACATAACTACAAACAATATAAACTCAATAATACACACATGAACAATAATGGATTGGTTTTGAGGCACGCGTTGCTCAACTCGTCTCTCACGAGGAACTGATGGGCTTAATGAATGAATTTCATATAAGTTGACAAAATGAAATACATAATCACAACAATATAAACAATCTAAGTTTAGATCACGATATGGTATGGCACAAGTTTAAATAAACGAGTTAATTATTTTGTGACACATGACACACCCCAAAACGTGTAATTAAAAAGGGGGAGTTGTAAGATTCACTCACAGTGGGTGCGTTCGGTTGATGATGTTGAATGCACGCGAAGTGGTTTTAACCACGAGTGAAATTAACCTAGATAATGGCATAATGTTTCGGTAAGTAAACGGATTTTATTAATCCATTTTAGTAGGATTGTTGGGTGTATTTTTGTGAGTTTAAGGCTATTTTCTAACCTTAAAAATGTTATTTTTAAGTATTTTTAATTGATTTTTAATTAAAATAAATAAATAAAAATAATAAAAAAAGTTGACTTTTTTGACCGTTGACCTTTGACCTTGACTGTTTGACCGGTTCGTATGCGTGTAAGTGTGCGCTGTGTGAGGCTCGAACCCGAGACCTCCTGTACGCGTGCACGCAGCTCTACCAACTGAGCTACGTGTCTAACCCGAAATATTTCTGTTTTTAATTATATTTATATATTAATTAGATTAATCCGAAAATCAACTTATTTCTAAAAAGATTTTAATCAGTGACTCGGTGCGCTCCACAGGTCTCGAACCCGGGACCTGTGGGTTGAGTTAACACACAGTCCACCGCTGGACTGTGTGTCTAACTTCTTAAATAATCCGATTTATATTATACTTATGAACAAACTTCATTATTTCATTTCTGCCTTATTTTAAAAAGTTAGATAATTGTCCGAATCGGTGCAGTAGACCGGACTCGAACTCGTGACGTGTGTTTAAACATTCACACAGTCCACCGTGGACTGTGTGTCTATCTTGGTTATTATTCCGGTTATTATTAAACTTAACATGTACAGCGGTGACTCCGGTTTGGTTAACAAAAAAGACATTTTTATTAAGGCAAGCATGCGTGGGACAAGATTCGAACTCGAGACGTTTACGTGTTTAATGTGCACACAGTCCACCGCTGGACTGTGTGTCTAACCCGAGTTATAACTTGATTTTAATTATACTTATACACAACTGGAACTTCGTCTTCTTCGTTGAATTTAACCAGAATCGGAAGTCCGACTGGTTCGATGTTTTAATCGTGTTCTTTAGTGTTTTGAGGTTAATTACAGATGAGATATGTAAAAAGAATGAAAGATTTAAGCGTAAGGTATACCGACTGGACTCCTCTGTTTCTCCGGCAGAACTCCGGCGACAGCAAAAGATTCCGGCGTCGTGTGTCTTGCAGCAGAGAGTCTTCAGCAAGCTTGAAAAGGATGTGGGTGACTTCGGTATAAGCTCAGGGGGTTCAGTAAGGCTCAGAAGTGAAGGGTTCGGTTTTTCCGGCGATGTGCAGAAGTTTTCCGGCGAGTGAAATACGTCGGGTAAAGGTGCGGTTTTGAGCGAAAAAGCTTGCAGAGGTTTGAGGGGGTATTATAAGGCAGGTCATCGATGAATTTGGTCCAATTTCCGACTTGATTCGTCGGTTAGAAATTCTCCGGCGGTTATAGCTTGTGTCGCGGACTCAGGCGTCGGTTATAACCGATGTAGGTTTAAATGTTTACGTTAAGACTTGAAGAAACCGTCCAATCTCGCGAGATCGCCGGGATTTCCGACGACTGCATTTGGGCGCGCCGATTATTTCAATTTGAGATTTATGATATGAATTATTTGTCTCCATTAATTCACAAGAAATGCAAGTGGCGCAGTGGTTGAGTGTGTGTGTGTTAAGTTGTTTGCTGAAACGGTTGACTGACCCTGGTTCGAAACCCGGCAGAACCATTTTATTTTTATTTCATTATTTTTAACATTTTTTCAAAAACAAACTATATATTCCAATATAATAATTAATTATGTATCGTTTAAAATTAATTTGGGCATTAAATACGCCACGAAATTTTAAACTGATTGTTCGGTTAATAAACGGAGCGGGTTTGGTAAAATCCGTTTTTGACGGATGTTACAGAAGAAGTGAAAGAAGATCAAGCCAAGTGTCCCATGAGGTGTTATGACATGCTTAGTGTCCTGTTAGTGTCCAAAGCAAAAGAAATGGTGGCAAATTCGTGACTTGGTGGCCAAGGAAACAAGCGGGAGGCTGCCAGCTAACTTTTTGTTGTCTGGCACTGGCTTACGGACCATATGTGGTCCATCCTTACGGTCCGTAAGGCCTAGACCTGGCAGAAAGTTTGCAAAGTTGGTAGAACAGGCCCCTGGACTTGTTTTGTCGCGTTTTGGCATTTCTAACATCCGTTAACCTCATTTTTAAGCTTTTTAAGGACGATAAAGCTTAGGGAACTTGAAATATGTCCAAAAATGTTACGGATGTCGGTTTATTTGGTTGTACGTTGCATTTTTCGCTTAATTACGACGAACGCTTTAATTAACGTGAAAACGACCGTAATTGCGTAAGAATGATATTTTTGCATTCCAATCATTAAAATACAAGATTTTAATGATTACAAAATTTTTTGGATGAACGTACGTGTTCCGTATTAAGAAATACGTCGCCGATTTTGCAAAATAGTCCCTGAAGTTGCATAAGCATGTTTTTTGCCATACCGAACCCTTCAAAACTTGTTTCTAAGTTATGTAAAGGATATTTAGGGTATGTTTAGCTTGTGTCATTGTTCCGGAGTGTATATCGCGTTAAATTGGTTACATTTGCGTAACAGTTGCGATTTCACTTCCAAGTTGTTCGAGAGTTTGCAATCGTGCAAGAATTGAATATGTGCAATTGTCATGATAAAAATAAAAATCTCGGAGATAAAACACAAAATTTCATTGATCGATAACTTATTTTGGAATCGTTACATGACCGAATCGCCACAAATGTCACACCTCCCAAACTCTCGTATACTTTGTATGCAAATATTGTCATGTACATGATCCATTCTCATTAGAACCTATATTAGAACACTTTTACCATAACATAAAGCCAAAACATAAATTAACCGAACCGGGAACCGCAAGTAAAATTAACAATTATCCATAGCCTAGGTAGCAACAAAGAATTTAGTCAAGCATTGTGATAATCGAAACACAAATAAAAGAGAAGCAAACAGATTAAAAAAACATTGTATATTATATTATATTCAAGTTTAAATAAAAACTGAATCAATAGACAAGTCTAACCGAACAAGCTATAAACTTCAATCAAGTTCTTCAATCACAAGCTTTCCTCTCTTTTGAAACACTTCGATCGTCCCTTGAATGCCTTCTGTTTGTATGATGTTTCAATAAAAATCGTCGAACATATATTAATTCCCTCCGCCGTAGGTCTCCTTTTCATCAATATATATGTATTTATAGATTCCCAAAGTCACTGACTTCCCTTTGTTTAGTCAACTTGCCGTCCAAGATAATTCCATCTGAACCCTCCCAATTGTATACCATTAAAGCCCACTTATCGATGTTGCAGCCCAATGTAAAATCTATTCACTTTCCTTTGGGTATTTGAAAATTAGGACTTATTTAATCTTCGTTGAAGTCAAATCCCATATGCAAGATGCTCTCTTCGTTTAATTCCTCTACCAATATATTCCATCTTCAACCAATCGGGTGATGGTCCATAGGTAAAGGCAAAGTCTTTAAACACCTTGGAAGAGGGAGATCTTGGGTTCAAATCCCATAGACGACATGAAATAAAAGAAATTGGTCGTACATATATATATATATTGTTTTTCTCACCTACGTATCCACAAAAGCAAAGCTAAATCATGGCCACAATTAATGTTTCAATTAATTCAATCGAACATAACTTATATAATATGGTTACTAGTCTAAGTACCCGTGTGTTTACACGAGTGGTCTCATAATAAAATATATTATTTAATGGTGTTGACCTAAACCTTTTAACAAAAGAAACATTCAAGTACTAACGTAAATATTTTATTACACTGAACTGAATAAGTGAATATAAAAAACTCACAAATCGTTAAATACTTCTTTATACACCACATTTATTGTTTTATCGGTAGGTTTGCTGTCTTTGTCTAAGATGACATAGATGTTGTATTTAGTGATGGATTTGATTAAAAGTTCTACGATATCTATAGTTTTACAGTAGGACTGTGTTTTGTCTTAAGTGTGCTGTGAACTGCATTGTGTTAGTTGTGCTTGCTGATTCGAGATTGGATGTAAAATGTTGTGCCAAAGAAGATGGTTATCGACAAATGAACCCTCGGACTCATCCTCTCACTCACCACCATCCACTGAAAAGTGTTAAAATTTGTTTAAATACATAGAAGTATTAATAAAAAAATATAAATATCTATAATTACCAAGAAACAATCATCCATTGGTACCCTTTATACACATGAATAATAATCATGTGCAAATGGCTTCTCTTTCTCTCCATGTAGTCATATCCTTTAGTGTAGTCATACCCTTTAGTATGGTTCTATTATAAATGAAGTGAACATTTATTATATATCGATTATATATATCATCTCTCCAAGGTGTACACTAAAAGATGCATCTTTTATACATTAACACCAATGGCAATACATCTTTCCTTGTCATTAACCAACCAAAGGTGACCTTTTTCTCCTACTATAGCCATGTAAACTCGAATAACAGGAAATTTGTTGCAGTTCATCGCTTCAACGGTCAGAAAATTAATTTTGATTGGTAGATGACTTTAGACCACTGACTAAACTAATTTTACTAATGGATCAGAACACCCAACCACCGTTATGCTTGGCTCTGATGGTAAGCATGTAGTAGACGATGATGCGACTTTCCAGCCTGCCATCGATCAATAAAAAACTAAACCAATTCCCAAAACTATTGAAAGAAAATACAAAAAAGGTAGGAGCAATTGTGAAGAAAGCATAGGGCACATATTAGAAAGAACTCACTATTAAAACATCTTTCAACTAATAATAACAAAACTACAAATTTTACCTTTTGAAAATTGGTAATAAGATCCTGTTCATCGTCACCGGTAGCTGAGATCGAAACTGATTTCCACCATCTCAGCAACGCCCCTCCCTGCCTCTCTCATTACTTCCCCTGATAGACTGATGAGGACTCCTTTCTCTCTGTTTAAACGTGAGCCCCAGCCTTATTTTCATCGTCGCCTTCGTTATTTTCGGTGCGCGTAAAGATATCAGAAAAGATACCAAGCATCTTCATATGGCTAGAGATAACACATGCTTAACTAGGAGATATAAAGAAAGGGCAGGAATCATCATGTGTCAAACACCAAACTTCTAGCTTATTTAATTTTAGGTCCAGATATGAAAAATATAAAGAGATTACATTTTACTTTGGAAATAGGTAATACTTTGAGCATACCAGCAACATCAAGTTGTTCGGGGTTTATTTTTAATGACATTGCAAATGGTGTGGGTGGATGTAGTGTTGTTGTTTCTGATATGTAGGTATTAGCAGAAGTGGTGGGGGCTTGAAACTCTATTGACCATCACGTATGTGCCATCTCCATAGTTGCTTCTATGAGACAACAATGCCTATGATAAAACCATTTCTTAACAGGTGCTGAGAGAGTGTCTCATTCCAAGCTCTCGGGGCTTGGTGTAACCCGTACAACACTTTATCTAGTAAGTAAACCTTTTCTTTATGCACTGGATCGACAAACCCCGATGGTTGGGCGACATACACTTCCTCTTTCACTTTTCCGTAGAGGAAAGCTGATTTGAGCTGGTACACTTTAAACCCTTTCCATGACGGAAAGGCCAGGAATATGCGGATGGCTTCTAGTCGTGCGACAAGAGCTTAGACCTATATATAATCATTGCCCTCTTACTGATAAAAATCTTTGACTGTAGGACCGACCCTCGATGCTAAGAAACCTAAATTTTATATCTAACGTCCATAATAGCGGAAATATTACGTCGTGTTTACCAATAGACAAGAATTAATCGGTTAATCGTCAGTTTTATTGATCAAACATTCTGGTTACAAACTGACAGAGCTTCGCCTCCAAAATGCCAAAGTTACAAATGAATGAGCCTAGCTAGGTATTTATAATGCCGCAAGTTCGCCCTAAGAGACTCAAGTTCGCCCGAACTTGCTACTGCAAGTTCGGCCGAACATGTATACATGTGACACACTATGGGCGAACTTGGCTAAACTATACATAAATACTTCATACACCTAGCTTATTCAGCTCTATACTATACAGACTCGATATAAGACTAAGATATAGACATTATGCACCAACAGACTCCCCCTTGGATATAGTCTTCGTCTTGTATCAGTCTTCAAAACTCTGTCTTCATATAAACGTTAACGCACACGACCGAAGAAGTTCTTGAACGGCTTCCTTCGTCGTTCTTGCTTTGGATCAGGCGTTTGATCAGTTGGCGGTGGTCTTTTAAAATTAGCCATTCTTAGAGAACTTTGCCTTACCGCTTTTTCCATTCTTTCTTTAATCGCCTCATTTCTTTTTTCCTCCTTTAAAAAATCGACTCTTTCTAACTCGCTCCACTTCGTTTGCCACATTTTTCAGAATTAACTTCGCGCGCATAGCAAACATTTACAACTCTCTGAAACTGCATCGCTTGTACCTTTTCTCGTTCTTCAAAAACAATCTTGCTATAGAACAAGGTTTTTATGTCTTCTCTCGATCAGTTCACAAGCCACATAGGATCTAGAATCCTTATCGTCCTCCATAAACCCCTCATGCCCTGATAACCCATCACCTCAACCCTTTCCTTTGATATATCCAAGTGTTCTTCAAACTTTAGAACAATAACTGCTTCACAAGTAGCTGGATCTATTTGCCACCACTTGAACAAAGGATAGAAGTCTTGTTCAATCGCACTAGCGGCATATTTCTCATGGTCTTCGACGTTTCATAATCAACATTATATCTTTTTCTCCCGTTTTCTTATTTGTCTTGATTCTGGGCTAGGAATAAAAGGCTTCTAGTAGTTGAATCCTTTCACCGCTTCATACTTGATCATTTTCCATAATAACTGATCAGCCACCTTCATGTGGCATGTAACGTTCACAGTTTGAACCAACTCTTCCACATCCCAATACGGTAATGTCTTCAAATCAGCAAGGTATTTGAAGTATTGCACTCCAAACTCCCTCTTGATTGCATATACGTTCAGTTCTTTGAACCATCCCCAACTCAATATATCCCCCAAAGAAACATCTTTGTCTCTGGTAAAGAATGCTAGTGGACGTCTAAACTCTCGTTCGCGTGGCATCTCTTTGAACCGAGACTTCCTCGCTTGAGCTATTTCTTCTTTGGTCATGGGCTTAGGAACTTTACCCTCTCGAACTGATTCAACAATTCTTTCCTTCAACATGTCTTCGTCTAACTGCTTGTACATTTCCTCAAACGTAGGAAAACTTTCTGAATTAGGACCAATGTACTTTGCTTTATGATCTATTTCATCATCTGAAGACCAATCTTCAACAATCACTCGATTGTATTCATCTGCTTCGAATCTTCTCACATACTGATAGTCATTTGGTTCCAAAGTGTTTACATTCAACACTTCTTCAAAATCAAACTCTAAATTTTCAGCTTCAACTTCAACTAATCTCGCAAGATCTTCTTTCGAGTAGTTATGCGCGTACTCCCCTTCTTCCACATTATGTTCTAACATCAACATTAACGGCTTCGTGGGTACTGCAGTAATAGGCTTAGCAGATCGATCAACATCTGTCCCATCAATATCATCTGAAGGCCCTGTCTTCCCTGACTCCCCCTGACTTTTATCTTCCATTTTATTTGACTCGTCATCCATAAGTGAAGTAAAGTCAAAATCTTCAGACTTTCGCTTCAGTGATCTTTATACCTGTACCACCCTGATCATAATCATCACCACCTTGATCGTAATCATCATCATCATCACCAACTTTCCAATCCTCGTAACCTTCTTCCTCTTCATCCTCTTTATCGTCTTTTTCAGCTTCTTCATTGTCTTTTTCTTCAGAAGCAGTGATAGGATCAGAAGGCTTGACAGATTCGTCAACCTTAGGAATATCAGACTCAGAAGCTTTTGAAACATCTTCAACTGGTTTCTCTGTAGCATCAGAAGATTTAGGAGCTTCACCTTCAACTCCTTTACCTTTGCCACTTTCAGCCAATTCTTTCTCAGATCGTTCTTTGGCTTCCTGTTGATCTAGACGATCATATTCTTTGATGAAGTCAATGCCCAAAGAGTTTGATAATACTTTCTGCAATCTGTTGAATCTGCGATCATTTAGGGCTTGAATCATCTTTAACTCTGCAATATCTGTTTGTAGTTTCTCATTCGCATCCTGCAGACTTTTAATCAAGGCTTTAAAGTACTCTCTTTCATTCTCTAACACCTTTACCTTGTCATTCAACATTTCTTTTGCGACATCGCTTTGATTCATCTTGTTAATCATTTCAGCTTTTTCAGCTTCATTCTGCGCTACTTTTTCTTCTAACGCCTTCACGCCTTTTCCAGAAGTTCAACATTTGTTTCTGGGAAGAAATCGTTTAGATCCTGCAGACTTATCGGATCATTGTGCATATCACCAAACACATTAGGCCCTCCTGGAGTCTTTGGTGTTGCAGCTATTGGTGTTGACTTCCTTGGAGTAGAACTTTCAGGAACAGAAGTCGTTGCAGCAATTGGAGACTGAGTAATAGGAACTTCGAGTAAACCAGTCACAGGAGGTTCTTGTGTAACTCCTTGACTTTCAGTCTCAGCATGAATAATAACAGGAGGTTCTTGTGTGGCTCCTGTCTCCTGTGCACCAGAAGGTTCTTGTGGGGCTTCTGTGCTTTTCGTCTTTCCAATATACTTTCTGCTTGCTGCTTTTCTTTTCTTGCCTTTCGCTTGAGGAGATCCGGTGGTCTTTGTTGATGAAATAGTAGCAGACTTTACACATTTTGCCTTTTTCTTAGGCCTATCCTCATCGGACTCTTTTTCTGCATTAGGATCAAAATCAGCATCCAATTCTCTTTCTTTCTCTGCTCTAATCTCTGCCTCAGTCTTTTCTGGCTCTTTCACCGGAATTTCTTCATCAGTATCATCTTCTTGTTCAGAAGTAGCAGATATAACATCGTCTTCACAGTCTCTTGACTCTCAATAACAACTGCATCACTTGATCCAGCTTCGCCTTGAACATTTTCAGGTTCATCTTCATTAACAAGCATAGTTTCGACTTTCTTCACATCACGTTTCTTATTAGGCTTATCAGCTTCTGCCTTTAAGAACCATTCGTTCCTTGCCTTTGGTTTGAAATCTTTAAACCACTCCTTTTCAGCATTATGCTCTTTCTCATCGTCGCTACCATCTTTCCTCCATTTATTTTCTGGCGGCGCGATATAGTTTGGATCTTTGATAGCCCCGAAAACTGGTTTTGCAACAGGAGCTGTAGCTTGCTTCTGAAACTTTATGAGCTTCTTCACTGTGGTCTCATCAAGATGAACTAAGTATAACACATCGTTCGAATCCCGTGCTATATTTGTGTACTTTTCATCAATCAACATTTGCACAAACCTCGGATATAGACATAGTCTTGAATCCTCCATATTCTTGGACATGTGAGTAAAAACTAACTTCGAGAAGTTGAACGGCTTTGTCAGAATAAGTGCCGTTGCCATGCAAGCTAAATAGTCTTGAACATCATCTAAACCCGCCTTGCGATGGCTGAATGTGTGAATTATAGCATGCATCAGAAGCTTGTAGGGATTTGGCACCTCCCCTTTCTTCAATGTTGGTTTGTTCACACTTCCCTTGTAGCCCATATGAAAGAAATAGCCACGAACCATCTTTTCGTCTAGATAAATACGATCGTCTTCTTTATCATTGAATTGCAACACTCTGCGTATATCATCTTCAGTTACAGTGGTCGGTTTGACTTCATTGCCGACTTACACAGTTGAAGTAATTGTCTTTAGATCATCACTTAAGCTTGCGTTCATCCAGAAGTGAAAGATGTGTGATCTATACGAAACTGTACGCTCTGTGATCGCTCGGTGAATAGGGCTATCTTCTAAAAACTTCAAAATACTGTCGTATTCCTTTAGCGATGGACAGATCGACTTATCGAGCGTAATACATGTGTTACGCATCTTTGAAAACTCAACAGAAATTATACACTCTGGTTCTTGAACCTGAAAAACGACGCGAAACAATTAGCACGCTTTTCGGAAAAAAATTACAAAATTTTCTAACACTTATATCAAGTTCGGGCGAACTTGATATGTGTTAAACATGTTGTTTTCTTCAAGTTCCCCCGAACATGTATTAAACACATGTTCAACATTGAAAGATAAGTTCGGGCGAACTTACAACCTAAACAATTCAAATTTCAGTAACATAAGTTCGGGCGAACATGCATTTAATTCTTTCAAACCCAATTCACCAAGTTCGGTCGAACATATGTTTGTACCAGTTTTGAAAACACCTTTTGATGCAAGTACGGTCGAACTTGATAACAAGTTCGTCCGAACTTGTCATCTTCTCCAAATTCAAAACTTGTTCAACATGCCAATATCCATTTCAGTTCAATCAAAATCAGTAACACGGTCGATTTTAGTTGTATATTCTGATTATAAGTTCAATTTTATCCAACAACACCGTAGAACTATCTGATTTTGATCTTTCAGATCTTGTTTCGTTCAATAATGGTCCAAACATGGTTCAAGTTCAAATCAATACCTCTGCCATAGTAATTGGTGTGCTAATCACCAAATACAGACTAGAATCGCATAGCGTAACAGTATGAAATTGCCAAAATCGCTCAAATCTCTCTCAATGTTCAAGTTCGCTCAAAGGAAGAATGTTTGCTGATAAATGAGTTCGGCCAAACTTGAATGGTATTTATACCATGTCAAGTTCAGGCGAACTTACAAGGCCCAATCTAAACAAGCCCATCAGAAGTTCGAGGGACTTAGCTTTTATCAATAACCAGCCATCTGCAAGTTCGGTCGAACTTGCTGTTTGATAAACTTAATTTGTTTAGCAAGTTCGGTCGAACTTGCCAAACCACAATTTCAAACTTTTTTCAATTTTTCATTTTAACCCCTGAACTTTCCAACTTTTTACCAGTTATGAAAATTCACTCAGTTGACCAAGTCCAAGCTACTGACCTTGGTTAACCGATTTGTCTGCCGAGTCCAAGTTAATGACCCCGGTTTGACCCATTACAAACAAACTGTTGATATTTTTCAAAATCAAAGTTTCATTTTAATGAACTTTTTTATTGTTTTGACTTTTCAGATTTTACAGATTAGCTCCCAGCCCGTTGTCAAAGAGATTCCCACCAGTTCTCGCATCTTACCAGACTTCAAAGATCCGTTCTCCAACATTGGTTTCCTAAAAACAATGTAGAAATAAAATCTTTTTGAATTTTTGTAGTTTATGCTAAAACACACTGAAAATCTTTTTGATTTTAATCTGTAAAGCTGATAAACTATGTACAGGACAATGTAAACTATGTACAAACATATTTACAGACATATTTTTGTTTATTAGTGTCTAAGGATCATATCAGTTGATTGAGACATATCACCAGTATCGTTGACCTTTAAATGACTTTAAGCTTTAAACTTGTTTTCCTAGATTGTTGATATGTTTGTCCACTTAAGCTTTACCACATTTCTCAACTGTTTCAAGCTATGTTAAGGTAAGATTTATGAAACTTGACTTATCTGTGGTTCCCACTTCTTGAATATACTCCCGTATCCAGATTCCCTCGATTTCATCTTACAGGTGAATATAGCGTAATTGATATATGTATCTGGGTTATGCGAGCCCTTGAGAGCTCAGGTTAGTACTACCGTACAGATAAAGAGATGAAGGCTCGTCTTTAAGGTGTGTTCCACTTAAGGAATCTTTTTAGCACTGCAAATGATTAGATCTTTCGATTCTTTTCAATATTGCATGCATTTTGGGGGTTTTTGGCGAAAGTATTATAGAAGTTCTAGGCCATTGCTTCCGCAAAATCAGAAGAACTTGTATAATACCCCAGATATCAACTATCTATAAAGACCTCGTATCTCAGAATCATGCAATCTCTCAAACCAAATTTCGAAGTACTAAGTCCATATATCTAAGATGTGTTAATCCACAAGATTAAGCAGTTGCTAAATTTAGTTTATATCTCGAAAACAGTTTACTGAATGTGTTAAGACTATCGGCACATCCACAGTAAGACTCGTTTATTACTTTTAAACTTTACATTTCTTTAGCATACTGTGATAGTCCACTGATGTACTATCATTTCCTTATATGACACTGAATTCTTTTTGTCTTTTTCAATGTTTTTGTACATTTTGAATTTTTCATATGTTTTTGGATTTTAAAATTTTTCGAATGTTTTTGTATTTTCTCTAACATTTCTCCCCCTAAAATCAAAAACATCTTTTTGGATTTTAGTTTTTAACAAAATTCTAAACTAGAAAGATATTTACAAACCAATGTGGATCACGGAACTCGTCGTCCGATCCGTATTCAACCTCAACGTCCGCACCTGTCAGCAAATTTTTCATACCATTAATTCACAGAAAGTATTTAAAACGTGATAAAGAAAATAGTTTGGTATAAAAATCAGCCTTTTGTTCGTCGGTGTGAATTTTTTCTATTCGCACCAATTTCTTTTCGTAGCAATCACGAATGAAATGATAACGAATTTCAATGTGTTTTGTGTGTGAGTGATGAACCGGATTTTTAGTTATATCTATGACTACCTTGTTATCAACAAACAGCGGAGTGTCTAGAAATTGGAGACCATAGTCTCTCATCTGTTGTTGAATCCACAGAATCTGTGAACAACAGCTGGAGCCCGAGATATACTCAGCTTAACAGGTAGAGGAGCGACCGTAGTCTGTTTCTTACACTGCCAGATTACCATTCTTGTTCCGAAGAACTGGCATCCCGCTGTAGTTAATTTTGAATTCAACTTATCTACACCAAAATCAGAATCAGCATAGCCTGTTAGGTCGAAATTGTCGTTCTTCGGGTACCACAAGCCGGTGCTTGGGCATCCTTTCAGGTATCTGAAGATTCGCTTCACAATCTGCATGTGTAAGATCCTCGGGCTTGACTGATATCTGGCGCAGAGGCAGGTTGGATACATAATATCTGGGCGCGATGCCATCAGAAACATCATCGATCCAATCATCAATCTGTATAACGTCTCGTCAACTTTGGCTCCAGTCTCGTCAACGCAAATCCCGTGATTTAGAGCAAGAGGCGTAGATAGAGGCTTCAAGCTTTCCATTCCAAACTTCTTCAAGATGTCGTGAACATACTTAGTCTGATGAATGAAAATACCATCCAGAAACTGATCTACTTGCAAACCAAGAAAGAACTTCATTTCACCCATCGAGGACATTTCAAATTTCTTTTTCATGATTCCCTCAAACTCCTTGCAGAGACTATCATTTGTAGATCCAAAGATGATGTCGTCGACGTAGATTTGAACTATAATCAGATGACCATCAACTTCTCTGGTGAAAAGAGTACTATCCACAGTTCCTCTGATAAAACCATTGCCGACGAGATGTTGCAATAACGTCTCGTACCAAGCTCTCGGGGCTTGGTGTAAACCATAAAAAGCTTTATCCAGTAGGTATGCTTTCTTCTTGTTGAGTGGATCGACAAACCCCGGTGGTTGTCCAACGTACACCTTCTCGCGTAATTTTCCGTACAGAAAAGCCGATTTGACATCAAATTGATAG
Source organism: Scalesia atractyloides (assembly GCA_947069175.1). Taxonomy (NCBI): domain Eukaryota; kingdom Viridiplantae; phylum Streptophyta; class Magnoliopsida; order Asterales; family Asteraceae; genus Scalesia; species Scalesia atractyloides. Next base: position 57,900,214 of record CAMTDV010000024.1, on the reverse strand, counting down.
ACCTTAAATCCTTTCCATGATGCGAAAGCTAGAAAGATTCGAATAGATTCTAAGCGAGCTACTGGTGCGTAGACTTCCGTGTTATCTATCCCTTCCTGCTGGTGAAATCCCTTGACAACAAGCCTAGCTTTGTTATGAACAATAACCCATCAATCATCACGTTTACACTTAAAGACCCATTTTGTATCAATCGCTTTCTAATTTTCTGGTAGGTCTTCAAGCTTCCACACTCCCAACTTCTCAAACTGCAAAAGTTCTTCTTGCATTGCTTGTACCCAGTTTCCATCGGCTAAAGCTTCATTAACTGTCTTTGGTTCTATCTGAGAGATGAAACATGAATAGAAGAAATAGTTCTGGGTTGGAGCAACGCGAGTGTAAAAAACAACTGAGTGCTTTGTTAATTTGATTTCGAGTTCTAACACCAATTTGAAGTTCTTCCGATTATATTTGTTGACAGATGATAGGAATATGATCGCGGCAATTCTTCACTTGGAACATCTACTGAGTTTTGCTGATTCGTGATGTTGAGATCAACGACCAATTCAACGTTTGGAAAGCTTGATGAAGCTTCATTTCTGTTGCTCGGGTCTGTAGATTGATTAAGAAGACTTGTTATCTGCTCCACTTCCTCGTCTGAAGAATATGATTCCCCATCAGCATCAAATGTTGGTGCTTCATCTGAGTCAGAATTCTGATTCTGAGGCATATTGGGCTCCGTTGTTGTATTCATTGGTTCAATAGAGGCATTTGTTGGAGGAGTAGTAGGTGTACTAATGTTTCAGAAACATTTTCAGCCGGAACACCACTATTACTTGAACTTGCGCCAGAAGAAGATGGATCCAACGTGGGTTAATTAACCACAATTGGTCGAACAATTTTTTCTTGATTCGCCGACTGGTGAAGATAATATAAAGCTGTCACTTCTTCGTCAGACGGTTCTTCGGGCAAGTCAAATGACTTCCAAAGGTCTTGATAGTTTAACAGCCACACGTCTCCTCTCCTTTGAATAGGATCCATGTAGTTGAAACAATCCATGTGCTGTGCTTCAATAGCCTTTCTCAATGAAGGACATATACTCTTCTCAACAGACTCGCATATCCGACAAAGAAACCCTCAAGAGATTTAGCTCCAAATTTGCCATCTTGGTCTATTACGGTACATGGCGCACCGAATGGCTCTAAGAACTTCAAATTTGGCTTCCGTCAGTTTATCATCTCAAAACATGTTTTCTTTGTTGGTTTGACAGTGAGAACCCTGTTTAGTGTGTAGCAAGCCGCAACAACCGCTTCACTCTAGAAGCTGATTGGAAGTTTAGAATCTGCAAGCATGGTTCTCGCAGTTTCAATCAAAGTTCTGTTTTTCCGTTCAGCTACTTCGTTTTGCTGTGGAGTATAGGGAGCACTAAACTCGTGCAGAATCCCTTTTGCGTTACAGAATTCCTTCATTTGTTATTCTTAAACTCTGTGCCGTTGTCACTTCTAATGCGTCTGACCGGCAGATGATAAAGGTTCTCAAGTTTCTTGAATAGAATAACCAAGTTCTCAAACGTTTCGTCTTTTGATTCTTGAAAGAATACCCACGAATATCTCGAATAGTCATTTGTCACGACCAAGAATATAAGTCTCCTGAGATGCTTCGAACATTTACAGGACCAAATAAATCCATGTGGAGACGTTCTAATGGCAACTTGATTAAGTTTAGAATTTTCTTCGGGTGAGATTTCTTGATCTGCTTTTCCTTTTTACATTCTAAGCAATGATCAGACATCTGAATACTCCGAAGATTTACGCCTTCTACAAGATCATTATGAACCAAGAAATTCATTTTTCGCAAATGAATATGCCCCATCTTACGATGCCAAAGAATAGAATCCTTTTCAGTAGCCTTTGACACAAAACATTGTGCTGATTCTGATGAAGTGGTAGCGACACCCATATCAAGAACATATAGATCATTCTCCCGAGGTGCTCGCATCAGAATCCACTAATCTGGTATTTTGAATCCCGGCTTCAAGATAATACACTCTTTGTCGTTGAAATGCACCCTGAACTTCTTGTCACTAATCTGCGATATGCTCAGAAGATTGTTTTCCAACTCTGCAATATAATTCACGCGATCGAATGAAATGATGCCATTGGAGAGTTTTCCCTCGGCGACTATCCTTCCACCCTGGTTACCACAAATCCAACATATCCACCATTGATAGCCTTAATGTTGAATAGCAACGCTTTCATTCCCGTCATATGCCTGGACGCTCCACTATCCAAAATCCACTTAGAAAGTACGGATCTTGGAGCCCCTGCACATTTCAACAATCTATTTAAAAAGCGAGACCCAAGTCTTTTTGTTCTTGGGTTGAATTTGATAACCATCATCAAAATCAAACTCACACTCATCAACATAATAGAATCCACACTCATCTGCATAATCAAATTCATATTCATCATCTGGATTTTCTGAGATGTTTATATTTGAAAATTTCACTTTCTTTTTATCTTTTGAATTGTTACCACTTGTAGTTTTGACATTTTCAGATGTGGTTTCAATTATGACTTCCTATATTGATTCTTTCATGCTATCACTAGTCTTAACAAGCTCCGACTTAGTGATTTCAGATGTTGTTTACCGTTTCTTTGCAATCCAGGCTTGAGATTTTATGTTAGCCTTCTTGATGTAAAAATTGTTTTCATTAGCCTTTGAAGTTTCACCTTTTTCAAAAATTGAATTTTCAAACTTAGGTTTGACTTTAGCTTTTGATTCATTTCTTTTCAAAATCTTTACAGGTTTTACAAACACTGGTTGCTTTGGTTTCACAACATTTGAACTTTCTTTCCTTCGAAGATAAGCCGGCTTTGATTTCGGACAGTAACGTGCAATATGACCAATTTCGTTGCACTTGAAACAAATTCGAGAATCATGTGGATGTCCTTTAGTGGGTTTTACACCACTTGTTTTGGCACCACTTGCAATTTTGGCTTTATCTCTAAGTTCTTTTTGTTTCTTAAACTCATCGTTTGATTGTTTCCCGATCAAACTTTCCTCATGAACCGTATTTGTCCCATATACAAAATTCATGTTTTTATTCTTGTATTCATGAAATGGTGACACTTTCTATTTAGGTTCATCTGATTCTTCTAATCCCAACCCAGCTCTCCGGTTTTCCGGATGATCACCACCATTCCTTCGGTAGTTGTTTCTTTTAGGTTTGGAATAGAATTTCTTTTCATTAATCTCCAGATCATCTGATGTGACTTCCACAAGTTTAAAGAATTTATCTAACGATTCTTCCTTCACGTTCTGAATTGGAAAACTGTCATCAAAGTATAATCTATCAGATTCCTTAATCTTGTACATGACAACATTAGGATCATCACATAGATCATTCTCCGATGATGTATCGTCATCTTCGAACTGTGAATCAGAATTCTTTGAGCTCGAGTCAGCGCTTTTAAAGCTCCCCTCATCAGAATCGTTCAAAAAAATTTTCAACAACCTTTTTAACCACAATATTGCATCATCTGTTTTAGTATAGATTACATAAATGTTCTCTGGCAACTCAGTTTCTTTTCAGATAACAACTCAATGTTGAGTGCCTTATCCATCCCATCAGCGGATTTGCGACAATACTTCTCGCAAAGGGGTGGAGGAACATTGTGTATTCTTTACCAATTTTCTCTTTAGGTTTCTCTTCCGATGGAATTGTCGGAAGGATGTGATCAATGACATATGCGTTACAGGTGTAACTTCTCAAAAGTTTTTCATGTCCTGGAGTTGTTGCTTAGTTTCAGCAATGATGTTAATATAGATATTAATCACTTTTTGCTTATCCATTATTGTTCCTTTTAACATCCTTATGGTATCATGTTGTTCGATGTTATTTCTATCAAGCCTACCATAATCATTTTTCATTTTGTCATACGCTTCCTTCATTGTGTGATAATCATATTTCAAAAGTTCATTATGCACATTGTTTTCAGCGATGATCTTTGTTTTTTCAGCACATTCGACACACGGTTCAACACATTTTGTACAAGGTTTTTCAACCTCTACAACTTGTATTTTGACAACTTCTTTTACCTCTTGACCTACCTTGGTTAGATTTGCCATTAAAGCTTTATCTGCCATATCCTTGAGGTTTTCGGCATTCACTTCTTGTGTAACATTGATGATCTTTTCATAAATTGTTTTCTCCTCAACCACTTGTTCTTTAGAGCTTCCATCAAAATGACCTGCAAAACTATCACATGAGTTAGGAGATAAAATTCCTTGTTTCTGCATATGGATATACTCCTCTTCTTCTCGTTGTTGATGCAAGTAGTGTTCCAGCAAAATCTGTTCTACAACCGCTGCTTCCTCTACAGAAGTATCTTCAACTATCTCAGCCATCAACGCAACTCAGGTCTTCTTACCGATGTAGGAATTCCAGTCGAAACCATCATTTTCGTTTGATGCAACCATAACTTTCTCATTGTTGCTGCTATTTGGTTTCTCTTGGATTTCAACCTGAGTTTTCTTTGGAAATGGCTTGTATTGAAGTGACTTCTTGTAATACTCGTTGCCTCCTCCGAATGGACTCTGATTTCCCATTGCTTCAGGATTCTTGCACTCTCTCTTGAAATGTCCCTTTTGGTGACATCTGAAGCACGTCACTTTTGATTTGTTGAAGCCCAACTTGTTGCTAGAATTTCCAATATCTCGGCCAGTGAGAGCAATGAACTTTGTGACCCTTCGAATGATAGATGCTAAACACCACTTGATACCCATCAACTTGAGTTCTTTTTCATCCACTTGGTCATAATCTTCTGCCATCATTTCAGGATTTCCAATTTTACCGGCTACAAGACTTTCGTATGACTCCAGAACAGTGGCAAGAAAAGACATATGTTGTTTAGCAACTTGTTCCGAAACAACATTGTTCAAATTTACTGCGATGTTGCACTTGTATACATTTGAATCAGAATTTGTTTGTTGATTCTGATTTGCTTGACTTTGATAAGATGAATTTGAACCAGTGCTTGAGAACGAACTCTGTGGACTCTGATCATAATGAGGCTGTGATTGACTCTGGTTCCGTGGAGAAGCATTCATGTTGGCACTAAATGCTGTCCCAATTTTCGGACTTGAAATATTGTCTTGCATTCCACTTTTGCAGTACAACCCAACGTCTTGAACTACATTGGCGTTCTTTGACTTTGTAATCTTCATGAGTTCCATTTCATGGCCTTCGAGTTTATCGATAAATGTTGACAACTTGAAGAAATCCAACTTATCACTATTTTTCAGAACCATCAAATAAGTAGTCCATTCACCATCTGGTAGTGCGTCAGCAAGCTTGTCGATGTATTCTTGTTCTGTCTTCTCGAGACCGTGTCTTTGCATTTGAACTTTAAGATGACAGAAGCGCTCAATCATTTGCTTCATGGTTGGTGAAGATATCAAACTCTTTCAGAATAAGCGCCTTTTTACTTTTGATCATTTCGGCACTGCCTTGATACTTCTTCTGTAATGACAACCAAAGATCTCTTGCAGTAGTATACTCTGGTAGCAAAATCAGGATATCTTATTTGACAGACTGTTGGATGAGACTGATCATCTTTTTCTCAGCAATGTATTCGTCTCTCTGTACTGTCGAGTAATTGTACTTTTCAAGGACTTGCTGATGCTCATCTATCGGAACAGTGTAGCCTCTTTCAATCGACACCCAGCCAGCGAAATGCATGGCTTGAACCCAATATGTAAACTTCTCCTTCCATGCTTCATACTCGTCCATGCTCATCAGCTTGGGCGGTTTAACAGTCGTTCCCATTTCGTTATCAAGATTGACTTGATGGATCACGTTGGCATTTGACAAACTAGCTCCAGACATGAAAGCTCTTTGAATATCATCCATCATGAATAACGAGACGTGTACACTGAAAATTCTCAAGAAACTTTTGAAAATGTTAGAAATACTACAAGTTCGGTCGAACTTATAGTTTTTATCACAAGTTCGGTCGAACTTGTGATATTTGTTTTGAAAAATTTGATATATCTTCGGTTGAACTTGACACAGACACAACAGATCTTCAAGCGAACTTGTCGATAAGACTTCGATGAAACACTAGTAAGTTCGGGCGAACTTACTCAAAATTTCTCTGAAATTACATAAGTTCGATCGAACTTGCTATAAAGTCAGTGAAAAATTAGAAACTTCGAACGAACTTAATCAAGATTTCCTCAAAAACCACTCAAGTTCGAGCGAACTTACTAAAAAATCACTTGAAAAGTGATGTTTTAGATCAAGTTCGGTCGAACTTGGCTAACAAGTTCGATTGAAAGTGTTTTCCAAAACATGGTTTTTTCAAAATTTTGACATGAATTCGGTTGAATTTGGTCTTCAAACTTTCAAGGGTTTATCTTTGTTGTATTTTACATGATATATTCAAAAGTTGAAAAGATTTGACCGTGAATTCTTCATTTTATGTTCAAAAGTTATGAAAAAGAGAAGAATGGAGATGAAATAGAAGTGTTCTTTTCTTGATACTATCAAATCAGGCTGTTCTAGCTCTGATACCACTTGTAGGACCGATCCTTGATGCTAAGGAACCTAAATTTGATATCTAATGTCCATAATAGCGGAAATATTACGTCATGTTTACCAATAGACAAGAATTAATCAGTTAATTGTCAGTTTTATTGATCAAACGTTCTGGTTACAAACTGACAGAGCTTCACCTCCAAAATGCCAAAGTTACAAATGAATGAGGCTAGCTAGGTATTTATAATGCTGCAAGTTCGCCCTAAGAAACTCAAGTTCAGCCAAACTTGCTACTGCAAGTTCGGCCGAACATGTATACATGTGACACACTATGGGCGAACTTGGCTAAACTATACATAAATACTTCATACACCTAGCTTATTCAGCTCTATACTATACAGACTCGATATAAGACTAAGATATAGACATTATGCACCAACTTTGACAACCAGTCGAGCTTTATTGTGTACAACTACTCCTCTGCCGTCTCTCTTACACTTGAAGACCCATTTAGTACTGATAGACTTATGATTATTTGGTAGGTCGACAAGCTTCCAAACTCCAAGTTTCTCAAACTGTTGTAGCTCCTCATGCATTACGTTTACCCAGCTCTCTTCGGTAAGCGCTTCTTTGTACTTTTTCGGCTCAACCTGTGAAATAAAACAACTATATAAGTAAGTTTCTTGAATCGGTGCAATCTTAGTATAAAAACGGCTTAGATCCTTGTTGATCTGATTTCTTGTTTTTATCCATCTTGCAACTCTCCAATTATGTTCTCTGATGGGTGGTAAGACAGAATCGTCGGCTAACTTCATTAGAGACACTCACTTTATCGGAGTTGACTCCATCATTGTCATATGTTGGCTCAACGTCAGAACCAGAATCATCCGATTGATCGAAAGTAGGTGTTTGTTGTTCACATCTGGTTTGATGACGGGTTCTTGTTGAGTATTGCTCGGACCTGCTTCAGAATCATTTGTACCAACATGTGATTGAGAAACCACTATTGATCTTGGAACTTGCTCTTGATTAGACCCTTGCTGTTGTTGATATAACAACACAAGTTCTTCATCAGTAGGTTCATCTGGCAGTTCAAAGGAATCCATCAAACTCTCATAGTTAAACAACCAAGGATCACCGGGTTTCTGTGTTAGTGACGTGTATCTCTGGTAGTCAACATGTTGAGCTAGAATAACCCGGTTTATGCTAGGAAGATAGACTCTTCTCAGAGGACTAGCATATTCCATGAAAAACCATTTCAGAGACTTAGCTCCGAATTTACCATCCGGGTCAATGACTGTGCACGGAGATCCAAACGGTTCTAAAAACTCCAAATTTGATTTTCACTGATTAAGCAACTTAAAACATGTCTTCTTGTGAGCCTTGACTGTTAATACTCGATTAAGCTGACAGGCAATTTAGAATCTGCGGGCATTGTGCGTGCTGTTTCAATAAGTGTTTAATTCTTTCTTTCAGCTGCTCCATTCTGTTGCGGAGTATAGGGAGCACTGAATTCGTGAAGTATTCCTTTGTCGTTGCAAAACTCTTCCATTCTTTTGTAATTAAGTACTATTGTCGCTAGCGAATCCTTCTTATCGGGAAATGGTATAAATTCTCCAACTTTCTGAAAAGAATCATCAGATTTTTAAACGTCTCATCTTTTCTTTCAAGAAATAGAACCTATGAAAATCTTGAGTAGTCGTCAGTCACAACGAGGCAATGTAGATCACCAGATATACTTTTGATGTTTACTAGCCCAAACAGATCCATATGTAACCTCTCTAGTGGCAGCTTGATAGAGTTCATGAGTTTTCTTGGATGAGATTTCTTGTGCTGCTTGCCTTTTTTTACAGCTATACAATCATCATTCAAGTGAAACATCTTAAGATTCACACTCTCCACCAGATTGTTGTGCACCAGATAATTCATTCATTCGTAAATGGATATGCCCATGTTTCGATGCCATACGATCGATTCCTTTTCCTTCGCCTATGATACAAAGCATTGTGCCGATTTTGTCGTAGTGGATGCAACGCTCATGTCGAGGACATAGAGATCATTTTCTCGTGGAGTGCGCATGAGGATCCACTCTTCGGGAATTTTGAAACCCGGCTTCAGAATGAGGCACTCTTTGTCATTAAAGTGAGTTGTAAACTTCTTATCGCAAGTCTGTGATATGCTCAGCAAGTTATTCTCCAATGCTTCTATGTAGTTCATTTTGTCAAAAGAAACCACACCATTCGTGAGTATTCCTTCTCCAACTATTCATCCTCCTTGACTACCCTCAAACCTTACATAGCCTCCACGTATTGATTTAACATCGTAAAGCAACGCCAGTATCCCTATCATGTGTCAAGAAGCTCCACTGTCCATTATCTATTTAGAAATGAGTGACCTCGGGAGCCCCTACACATGTAATTAAGCAAAGAGGTTAAGCAGAGAAACCCAAGCCTTCTCGGTCTTGGGTGGGTTTGAGATATCAAACTTTGGTCCACTAACAATTTCATCTTTGACTTCAACATCTTGTCCAACGTTTGACTTAGGTTTAACTTCCGGTTTTGTTGGAACATGTGTTGTTTTCACTTCTGCAGAAGATGATTTAGATTTAATCACCCAAGTTTGTGTTTTCAAAAATGCCTTTTTGGGGTAGAATTTTGAATCCTTTTGTTCGTTCTTAGTTGACGATTCACCAACTTCAAAGTTTAAAGCTTTTAAAATTGTTGGTTTCATGTTTTTGTTGGATTCGTTATTTCTTTTTAAGATCTGTCTTGATGCAATTTATGTCCGTCACTGTGCGAATAGGCTAGATAGAGCGCGTGTTGAATGTTGTATAGATTAGATACGAACACACGACCGAAGTGAAACGTGAGAAGAGCATGTATGCCAATTCATACGTAGTGGACACTTCGTACGAAGAGAACACACTTCATACGAAGTGAAGCCACATCGTACGAAATCAATATGCTCACTTCACACGAGGTGGTCATGTCTATATATATATGTGTTGTGTGTTCAATATTTAGTAAGTTTTGGAGATCCTAGAGGGGAAACGCTGGCGAAATCTCAAAGATGTATACTCTTTCGATATGAATGAATGAAGCTTCTGCATATTCTATTTCTACTCCTTTCTTAATAACATTCAACTGAATTAGTACTATCATAAGCCTAAACTTCCGTCTAGAACCGCCGGATCCCGGACCTACAATTCTTATCAGAGCTACGATACTGATTCAGTCAATCTAACAGTTGATGAATCACCTACGCTCATGAATTTTGGATATTTATGGACGTTTGAGGGGTTTTAGACGTAGAACATCAAATAAATGGACAATCCACGGAAAAAAGTAAAATTGAAACCATAGGATTGTTAGAAAATGATTTTCGACCAGATATGTACCAGAATCATCTTGAAATTCAAAGAAATAAAGATTTTGGATCGAAATATGTAATCAGGTCGTTTGTACAAAGTGATACCAGTTAGATCATGCCCAATTCTAATTTTAGCGGGTGTGACACCCTTAGACTTATGTCAATGATACGTTTATTTCTTATATGACTTTGTACTAGGGTTGTAAACGAACCGAATGTTCAGTGAACAGTTCGGTGGGAAGTTCGTTTATGTTTGGTCGTTTAGTAAACAAACGGACATGAACAAGAAATTTCGTTCAATTAGTTAAATGAAAGAACACGAAAATAGGTCGTGTTCATTTAATTGTGTTCGTGAACGTTTTTTCATGTCCGTTTATTTATGTTGTTCGTTAAAGATTTTTGTACATTTATTTATTTTATCTAATCTTTTATATTCTTTAACTCTTATTTATTTTATTCTCCTAACAAATAGAATATGAAACCTAATTTCCATCATGTTTATGCACCGTTCCCCTTTTCTTCTCATTATTCACAACAATTAATACTATCAACATTTGTCAAACAATTAGGGCTTTAACAAAAATAAATTTCAGCACTTCTCCCCCCGTCATCGACCTCTAGCCTATGCCGATTTAGTTAGTGTTTGTTTGTGTTCGTGAACCGTTCGTGAACACATTCATTTTCTTAATGAACGAACACGATCATGACGTCTCGTTCAGTAAGTGTTCATGAACCGTTCACGAACACAATATTTACTTAGCGAACAAACACGAACAAGGCCTTGTTTGTGTTCGTTCGGTTCGTTTATAGCCCTACTTTGTACTCTGTCACCCGAGCAATTATACGTTAAGACATGTGGGCGTCAACGATATGACACTCATCGTGACGACGCGTAACTAAAGTTCAGGGCGTTGATGTGTACAAAATGCAATATATAAATTACATTAATCGAGGCATAAAGCCAACCCTTTTTAGTACTAATGTTGGAAAAACACGTTTCTTTGTTCTTTCAATTTACAGAACCAAAAGAACTTAAACCAAAAAAAGGAGCAAATCAGCGGCTAACACCAACAAAAAATATAATAAGAAGAAATAACATGATATGTACGACCCCTCGGCAGTATCCCAAGAACAAAAACAAGAGACATAGAAGACCACCACGGGGCGTGTCTAGCCAGACATGGGCCGTGGTCAGTTAACAATTCCAACAGAAAAACAAAATGAAGAAATCAAGCCACCACGGGGTCGTGTCTAGCAAGCATGGGGCATGGTCAACACTAAGATTTGTAGAATCTTCATAGTACAACAAAGAGTTGACCACCAGGCCATGTACAGAAGACACGAGGTCATGTGGGACCCTCTGCTGACATCTGAATTAAATGCAGGAAGAGAAGGAAGCGGCCACGGGGCTGTGTCGGGGCTCTGTTCTAACTATAAATAGGGGTGCTTGGTTCTCTTCAAAGGCATCACTTGGCAAACCACTTCTCTCTACTTTGCCACCACTCTACCACCACTAACAACACCAACACCCACCACCATCATCCATCTTCCATCTTTAGAGTGTGTAGTAGTCTCGGGATCCAAAATTGATCGTAAGAGTTCTTGTCAATCAAAGGCCAAGCTTGTCTAATCTCTTACATCACTTGGTGAAGACAAATCTTTTATGTAGTGCTTTTGATTATTAATCTTTTGGCTACTTTTTAATTGGGTATGTATTAATGTCTTTAATAACTAGTTTCTTATGTTGAAAGTGAATTTTCGTAACCATTTTTCATGATGTGATTGATTTGCTCAGTCGTGTCTTTACAGTCTATATAAAGCGCGTTAACTACTTGGAAGGGGGTTAGAAGGGTGGTTTGGTAAAGTTCTTGTCTCGTTCAGTGTATAGATCATGCGAGGACTTGGTTCAAGCTTAGAAGGACCTCCTTTAATACCTTATGGTATTGGATGGCGAGGGTGCGAATAGCTTGAACCCCTCATATGTAAACCACTATTAAAACATAAAACCGGCTCTTGGGATTGTATCCCCGCTAACTCAAACCACTTGGCCGAGGGTAATGTCACCTTCAAAAGAGGGGCCACTACTTTTCGCATTAATAACTTACTTAATTGTCTTTAAATATTCCGACCTTGTGGGAATGTATCCCTGTTGACTCAACCACTTGGCCGAGGTTAACGTCACCTTCAAAAGAGGGGTCTACTACTATAACTAAGATAATCTCTTAAAAAGTCCGAAAGTACAAAATCATCAAAGGATACATAAAAAGGAGTTGGATCCAAATGATTCTATCTAGTCTATTTGTATTTCATTTTTATGTTTATTTTTATTTTGTTAAACTTTTATCAAAAATTTGTATCGATTAGACGTTGACGCTAAACCGGTATTAAACTCTCTTGTGTCTTTGGACGACCTCGGTATCTTACCAACACTATGATAGGATGGGTGCACTTACCCTAGTGTGTGTTTAGTGTTAGTATAATATCGTGTTTTATTAATTTAAAACTTGACTAATGCGTAAATAGACTTAAAATATCAATAAAATCATAACACGCTTTACACGCACCAAGTTTTTGGCGTCGCTGCCGAGGACATAAGGATTTTAAGAAAGCTTAAAATCGACGGCCTAGTCATTTTTTACAAAACTTTTCAAAATTCTGTGCTCGTTTTTAACTTTTCAAAATTTTCAGGAGTTACAGTAAGCTAAACACGGGGTCGTGCCCTCTGGACACGCTCCCGATGCTGCACTTGCCCAGCAAACATAACTTAATTGCCCAGATACAGAACTGACCACAGGGTCGTGTCTGCTCAACACGGGGCTGTGGTGAAGATCGCATTCGCTACTACATAGAGGATGATTACGAGGAAGAATATTGTACCATTTGCGGTGAATAGCACTCGGTACAAAATTGTTACCTTTTCCAACCATCCACCTCATACACTTACTATGAAGAAACAAGGTTTTAACTTCCAAAATCAAGTTTTGATTGGGACACTTATCCGTCCAACCTACATGAAACACCACAATTATCGTTCCTGAAGCCGCAAGCCTTATACAAAGTCTCAAAAATCTTGAACGCTTAATAAGAAATTCTCACGATAGGGAGGAGACTGTTTGTACTAAAGAGGTAATAATTGAAGAAGTAAAAATGGAGGAACACTTAAATGAATATCCAACGCATGAACCAAACACGAAAGAGGTTAGTCCGAAAACGATAATTTCGAAAAAGATTCAAATTTTCAAAAAATTAACATTTTCACCTTCTTTCGAAAATCATTGTTTGGTACCCACACATGCTAAGTTTTTAAAAAAATTAAAGACTAACAGTAAAATTGACGAAATAGTTAGCTTTCAATTAACAAATGACCAAACTACGTTAATAAAAGACGAGCAATTTGAAATGAACATAAAACCGGTTCCATGTTTTTTTTCAAAACACTTTTATTAGTAACGTTACAATCAATAACGATCTTTGTGTTAATATAATGCCAAACTATATTTTCGAAAAATTAAATATTAGTGATTTTTCTCCCTTCAAATCCTCATTTTTCTTTCTTACCGAAAAATAATAAGAACTACGGGAGTGATTGAGGATGTGTTAGTACAAATAAATCAAACGGTAGTCCCAACCGACTACATCATTCTTGATGATGCTCCACTGGTATTGGACAACCTTTTGTAAAAACCCATCAAGCCTTGACCAACCAGAAGCAAAACAGCCTACCAACTTAATTGGGGGCCAACAAAAGGTATGTTAGTCTTGACCAATCCATGAAATATCCAATTGGCAATGACGTCCCTTTAATTGAAGATGAAGATGAACCACCCGATACGGAAGAAGAAATCGACCAACTCCTGAAGAAGAAGACGTCATTGAACAAACGTTTTTGGTTCTTGACCAAAATAAAGAGCAAGAAAATAAGGAGTCTCTTAAAGACCAACCTCTTGAGCTCAAAGAACTTCCAAAAGGTCTGGAATATGCATTCCTAGACGAACATGGTAAACCTCCCGTAATTATTTCTCAAAATTAACAAGTGTAGAAAAAGAAAAAATGATTGAACTTTTGAATAAACATAAAAACGCAATTGCATGGAAACTCGTAGACATAAAGGGCATAAATCCATCCATGTGCACGCACAAAAGTTTAATGGAAGACGACTATAAAGTCGTAATCCAACCACAACGTAGAGTAAATCCAAACATTCAAAAAGTGGTTAAAAATGAAGTCGTCAAACTACTTGATGTCGGACTTATTTATCCAATTTCTGATAGTCCTTGGGTAAGTCCCGTTCAAGTAGTTCCAAAAAAAGGAGGTATGACATCGTCACCAGAGGGAGAGTTTGTATAGACTATAAAGATTGAATGAGACAACGAGGAAAGACCACTTTCCTTTACCTTTTATTGATCAAATGTTAGAAAGACTATCCCTGTCACAAATTTTATTGTTTTTTAGATGGTTTTTCAGGATACTCTCAAATACCGATAGCCCGGAAGACCAAGAGAAAACAACTTTTACATGTCCTTATGGAACGTTTGCTTATCGACGAATGCCTTTCGGTCTATGTAATGCCCCCGCAACATTTCAATGTTGCATGTTGGCCAGTTTCCATGATATGATAGAAAAAACTGTGGAAGTATTCATGGATGATTTTTCTATCTTTGGAAATTCATACGACCAATGCCTCGATACCTTGAACAAATGTTATCCCGATGTGAGGAAACTAACCTCGCCCTTAATTGGACAAAATGTCATTTCATGGTAATGGAGGGAATAGTACTCTATCACAAAATCTCAAGCGAGGGAATGGAGGTTGATTGGGCCAAAATAGACACCATTTCCCGATTACCACCTCTATCCTCCGTTAGAGCCATCAGAAGTTTCCTAGGGCATGCCGGTTTTTATAGACGATTTATCAAAGATTTTTTCTAAAATTTCAAGGCCTTTAACAAAACTACTTGAAAAAGATGCACCATTTATCTTTGACAAGGATTGCAACCAAGCATTCTTAGCACTAAAAGAAATGCTAGTTAATGCACCAATCATGATAGCACCAGATTGGAAATTACCTTTCGAAATCATGTGTGATGCAAGTGACTTTGTGGTTGGAGCTGTCTTGGGACAACGAAAAGATAAGCATTTTCATCCAATATACTATGCAAGTAAAACTCTTAACGATGCACAAGAAAATTACACTACAACTGAAAAAGAGGTGCTAGCAGTAGTATTTGCTTTTGATAAATTTCATTCTTATCTTGTGCTTTCTAAAACGATAGTTTATACAGACCATGCAGCCATTTGTTATCTCTTTAAAGACAGGACGCCAAGCCACGTTTAATCCGGTGGATTCTATTCCTCCAAGAATTCGACGTAGAAATCAAAGACAAAAGAGGAGCTGAAAACACCGCTGCCGATCATCTATCTCGTTTGGAAGATCCAGCTTTGGAGTCGACTAGGGATGAACTCATCAACGAAAAGTTCCCAACGGAATCTTTAGAAATGGTGGAATATCAAGAAGAACCATGGTACGCCGATTATGCCAACTACCTAGCTAGTGGGGTGTTAGCCAAAGGATGGTCACATCATCAAAGAAAAAAGTTCTTTACCGATGTAAAACATTATTTTTGGGAAGATCCATATCTTTTCGAAATATGTGCCGACCAACTCATCCGACGATACGTCCATGGTTACGAAGCGAGGAAGATTCTTCGCCATTGTCATGAAGGACCGTATGGAGGACATCATGGAGAAACTAGCACCACTCGAAAGGTATTTGATTCAGGATTCTATTGGCCAACCATCTATAAGGACTCACAAAATCTTGTCAAAACATGTGATGCATGCCAACGAGCAGGTAATATTTCTTCCAAAAATGAAATGCCACCAAATGGCATTCTTGTTTGTGAAATCTTTGATATTTGTGGATTAGACTTTATGGGACCTTTTCCCCTATCAAAGGGAAACAAATATATACTTGTGGCCGTGGATTACTTATCAAAATGTGCCGAAACCGAGGCACTTTCAACCAATGATGAAAGAGTCGTGGTAAGATTATTGAAACGATTATTCTCTCGTTTCGGTACTCTAAAATCATTAATAAGTGATAGGGTACCTATTTTTGTAATCATCAACTTGAAAAAACCTTAACAAGATATGGGGTATATCACTGAATCTCGACCGCATATCATCCCCAAACCAACGGGCAAGCCGAAGTGACCAATCGAGGTTTAAAACGAATACTAGAAAAAACCATGTGTTAAATAAGAAAGAATGTGCTGATAAATTAGACGATGCTTTATGGACTTTTCGGACCGCTATAAAACCACAATAGGTACCACTCCATATAAGCTCGTCTATGGAAAAAGTTGTCACTTGCTAGTAGAAATAGCACATAAAGCCTACTAGGCATTAAAAACGTAACCTTAGACCATGAGACCGCCGGTAAAAATCGATTTTATCAATTAAACGAACTAGAGGAATTAAGAAATCAAGCATATTCTAACTCTGAAATTTATTAGGAACGAATAAATAACTTACATGATAAACATATTAAGCCTTATGAATTTCGAGATGGTGATCAACTGCTACTGTTTAATTCACGACTTTGATTATTTCACGGAAAACTAAAGTCTAGGTGGTCCGGACCTTTTTCCATCACCCATATCTTCCCACATGGTGCAGTCCAGATTAAATTTCAAAAGGGCATTCCATTCAAGGTCAACGGGCAAAGGCTTAAGCTCTACAAAGGATTCATTGAAGATAATGAGGAAGAAATCTCATTACAAGCAGGTAGAGGCATGATTAAACGAAAACTATTTGTATTGTAGGATCGATTTCCTCCTTAGCAAAGGTATATAATTCGTTATCTTGTCCATAATCGCGGAATTATTATGAATTAGTGACAATTACACAAGATATACTTTTAAATGATTGATTTCATTCAACTGATTAACCATTTACAACGTGCCCGAAATCCGAAAGAGCTTCACTGTCAATCTCTAAAAGTTCTTACATTGAAATAACCAAGAGACCTATTTATAGACGCACACACTTCGCACCAAGTAACTCACCTCGTACGAATTGTCCACTTCGTACGAGTTAAGCACTTCGTACGAAGTGTTACATACTTAACATAATTCAAATTCTAACAGCTTCAAAACCTATTACAACTCGACTAGACCTAAGATAAAGACAATAGACATCGTGTACCAACATGTATATATGTAGGTTATCTTTGTACTTTGTAGGTATAACGGGAAACAAACATCGGAGCAACTACGAGACAGGTTATGTGACTTAAGGAACCTTTCGGGAAAAACGGACACACACGTGCACTGAAAAAATTTAATTAGCTGGCCATGGGGCCGTGGCCACTGGCCATGGGGACGTGGTTGGTCCGCAGACGGGTTTATACCCCTTTTCTTCACAGTTTCTTCATTACGCCACGCCCCGTTTCCCCGAAAACCTCTGGTTCCTCTGCACTTTTCTCCAGTTTTTCACGATTTCCTTCTGTCAAACGTCTGCAAGGTATGATTCTAACATCTTCTTCAGTTAGTTTAACGATTTGCATGTAGATTAACACCAAAAATTTGGGGAAAATCTAGGGTTCTTGAACTAGACCACCCGTCCCAAACCCGAATTTTTGTTTAGATCCAGAGTAGTAGTTTATATACATGTTTTGAAAAGAAAATCAACCAGTATTATTGAAAGAATCTTGATTTCAAGTAGAAACCATGAACCCTTGTTTTCAAATAGAAAAAGTTAAAATTAAAGGGTGAACAGTTTGTTTTCGGAAAACGACACTTGGGGTTTCATTTTCAGGGAAAACCGCCCCTACTCAACTAAAAATTTTCAACTTTTCGAAACTGACTTGAAAATTGAAGTTTCGAATAACAGTGGCCTGAACACGGGGCATGGTCAGTGACCACGTGGTGTGGCCATGAGATATGGCTGAACACGGTGCGTGGCCAGTGACCACGGGGCCATGTCAAGCTGTTTGTTTATAGTTTTTCCAAAAATTTTATCAAAACACACTAATTGTCTCTGTGGTTCTTTTGTGCATAAATGGCGAACAAACTCCTGAGGTTCAAGACTACCAAACTAGACTATCAAAACCGTTTCGAAATTCTCCAAACAAGACACGATGAAGCCCCGAGACAAACATGCTACAAGACTCTTGAAGCCGTGGGACAAAGGGAACGTTATGAGACGTTGGTTACGGGACCACTACGATTCATTCTTGATACCAAGCTCCATTCAATTTATGAGTATAACATGGAGTTTTATAGCACTTTCAAGCTCAAGAACAAAGCAGAGCCATTCGACTCAAATGGAGTTGAGTTTAGGTGTGCTGGGACGCTATTCTCCATCTTCGTTGCCTAGTTTGGCGTTAATGTGGGTTTGTATACAGAGGAAGAATCTGTTAAAGAGGAGTTCAAGGGTGGACTCCGTGAAATCCCCATCAACATGCGCCAAACCGCTTGGGCCCAACTCGGAGAGGGCGCGTATGACTCGATTATAACCAAGAGCTCACAATTGCGGGACCCCCTATACCATTACATCCACCGGGTCCTAAGCAGTTCTCTCTGTCAACGGCACGATAATTCAGGGGTGGTGAACCTCCGGGAGCTAACTTGCTTTTATTGCATCCGGAATCGCCTACCCCTCGATGTCACCTACCTGTTGCTCAAGAACATACACCTCAACCAAATCGCCAACGCCCCACACCGATTTTCTTCGGTAGATAGATCTACTTCCTATTCAAGAACTATGTCAATCGCGTTCCGCGCGGATTACACAGGGGGTGAAATCGGGAAAGGTAGACATCGCCCAATGCCAAAGCATGAGCCTCATCCAAGACATGGATGATGGAACCATCTGCTTTCGTAATACCCAAGGAAACACATGGGATCCGGAAGAAGTCTTTGCCCTCCAAGACGATCCAAACCGCCCTCCTCAACAACAAGGCTACTACGCGGGATCCTCCTCTCAAGGAGGAAGTTTTCCTAAATTTCAAAGTTTACATGATCCTTGACAAGAAAACTTACTTTGCACCTGGAACGCCTATAACGCGGCCAGCAGCGCCAATACTCGGATTGGAGCACTGAAGCGAAACGTCGCCACCATGCAAGATGGCATCATGTATATCTGGGGGCATATGGCATACCGCGACAAGGAGGATGAGGATGAGGACATGGACTCCCCATAGGCGATGGTGGTGGTGTGGTAGGTGATGGAAGTAGCTCTCAGGTTAACCCCTCTTTCCCTTTGAACAATATTTGCCGGCCTGCGTGCCATGGTTGAACAAATTACTTTCAGAAAATTTATTTTCTCCATTTTTTTATGTTTGTGATGGTGAACTTAAAACGATTGTAACCGTAGGAATTTGGGTATTATGTTTTGTTTTTTTATTGTGGTGTGAATGATAGCAAATAGGTACAAGGGAGGCTTGAATGCACCAAGCATTAGTGCCCTCTAAGCCTGGAAACCAGAAGCCAAGACCGAAAACCTGAAAATTCCACATTTACAGACTGCCACCACGAGGTCCTGGCCATTAGGCACGCCCCCGTGCCAGACCATCTAATCTGATGTTTTCTGCAACTTATTGACCATGATTCGTGGCCACCAGGCATGCCCCGTGGCTAACTTTCTGTAAGTTTTATTACTGGAAATCTGACAACGGGGTCATGCCCATACAACACCGGCTTGTGGCTAGCTGCCCGGTAACATAAAAACTTGTTTTTAACCCACTTATACGCATTCTAATCAACCGAAAAACTTATTTTTGGACACGGTGAAAGCAATGTATTGGGATGCTAAAACCTTGAATTTTGCAAGTCCTAAAAACAAGCCTTACACAAAACTCACCTTGGAACCGCTAATCACCCCAAATCTTTTTAAAAAAAATTCATTTTTTACTTGTCTTGGTTAATTTGGGAATAACAAATTCTAAAAAGAATGTTTTTTTAAATTTACAACCGATAGCGTCGTGATATAAAGAACCAAATTGGAAATTTATAAAGGGAATAACAAATGCTTTAAAATTTGATTATATATGCTTGTTCACACTATAAACCCATTCCCACAATAAGTGAGTTTTGAGCCTATACCGAGCATACATATATACATCTTTAACTACTGCTCATTTTTCGTTTCTTGTGTGAATAGCCCTCTTGGTTTTTACGACTCTAGAACTTGCCAAGACGATACATTCCCGGTAAGTTAAACCCAAGTAAGTAAATGATGGAGGCATTAGGACTAACCCATTTCTTTATTCAAAACCATTATTTTTCTCTTTTTATCCCTCACCAAAAACTCCCCTAGTTAACCCCTTTGAGCCTGAACCTTTTCATTTCTAAACCCACTGAACATAAAATCACCCACCAAAGACCTTTTTAAGTTAAAACCATATCTTTTAGTAAAAAGCTCGGCTATCTTCAAAATTGTGACATAAAAGTGAAAAGAAATAACCAAACAAGTTCTTCAAAACCTTGCTTGAGAATATCTAGTTTAAGTAAAATGTTAGAAAAATAAATTTTTATGACACCGACGCTTTTTACGCTTTTCGCCATTTTTACTAACTTCAAACCCAAAAACACCTAACCTTAGCCCAAACCTAACCCTTTTTAAAGTCCTCTTGATATTTACAAATGTTTATAGTTAAAAAGGAGGAGGTTTGATCTCTTATCAAGCATATGTAGAAGTAAATTCCACACCAGGCTGCGGAAGCAGACTCAACAGCAGCTCTATAGGTCGACCAAACTCCTTTCTGCTTCTTCAAAGCAGACTCAATAACAGCTCTAGAGCTCGATGCGATATCTCCAGCTGGAAGAATCCTCCTCCTACGTCGTGTATAAACTAGTAGGGTGTAGTAGACGCTCGCGACTCGGGCTGCGGAACGGACGACTCTAACATGACTGGCGGAGGGATCTCAGGTGTAGGCTCAACAGTGGCAATGCGTGGGACTACCAAGGGCTATAGAGATCAAACCGTGATAGTAGTGGCGTCCACCACTGGTGCAATCCCAAAAGATCCTCCGGTCAAAGGAATATCTCTACTCGGCTCATCGACAATAGGCACGGTACCAAATGACTGTCCTATCTCAAAAATCGAGGGAGGAACAGAGTCATCATCGTTAATCCGCCCATTACTAGTATGAGCGTAACGAGGGTCAACCTGGCCGGCAAATGCAGCAGGGTCGACATAAAATGACGAGGTAAATCCGTCCACGTCAATAATCTTAGGGATCGTGTGGTATCTCTGGCAAGATTGAGGTCGGTGAGATCTCGAATTCATGCTCGCCCTCTGAGTCGTGAATCTCGATAATCTCGTGCGAGTGCGACATCTGTGACACGAGGTAAGCGTACTAAGTAAGTGTGTGTTTAAATGAAAAATAACACATAAGGCCCAAATAAACAGATTAACACGTATGCACATAAACTCAAAATTGTTTTCATACATGATCTAAATCCATATTTATTTCAAATAACTGGCTTTGTGAATTTTAGGATTAATTCTCAAAATTCCTGGTTGAAGTCTAGAGTTTTCCCGAAAACATCTAGTTCACTGCAACCATTGGCTCTGATACCAACTTCTGTAACACCCAAAAACGTCACAATGGAAATACAACGTAATGGTGATGGAAGTTGGTGCCCATAAATATCTTGGTGGATGATGCATCATTAATTTTTGAACATTTGACTTAATAAAAATATAGTTTCAGTTTAAACATAAACACAACCATAACATAGTTAAGTTGTCTTGATCCTTATAGATCTTAGTACAAACATGGTCCCAAATCAGTTTTAAAGGTTGTCCAAAACATTATTAATTAAAACATGCATCACAGCCACAAGATACGCCAAAGATTCCCGAAGCCGAGCTCATGTACCTGAAGAACACGTTAAAATCAAGTGTCAACACAAAGGAGGGTCAGTTCACGTATATTTAAATTATAATTAATTTGATCCAAGGAAACCTTTCATATTATGTGTTTATAATTAAAACATCCATATTAATTTTAGTACGTCTATTTAATTTCCTTTATAAAATCCAAGGGTCAGTCATCACAAGCGTTTCCTAAACCATAGTGATATCCCGACTTGTTCTCAAGGTTTACATATTAAATTTCTAGCAACCAACGTTCAAATTTGTAAGTTTGCAAGACGTTACGAGCTATATATTTACAATGAAGGTATAATCAAAGCTAGACAATACAGAATATAAATTCGCCGCTTGACTTGACATGGAGCTACTGGTCACGACAGGGTGGTCAACCCGATAGATCTATCAACAATTCCACGCATATAACATTAATGATTAAATGGCAAAACTTGCGCAAGAGCCCGCAATGGATCTCTTATATAATGCCTGCCTCACGTACAATACACATATCCAACTAAAATGATAAATTTAATACAATATGTGTTGTACGAATTTCTCGCATCCCTACCGAAACGTAAGCGAATACCGATACTTACTCTCTTGAGACCGAGCAAACTTGTCCAACTTTAGATTTAAGCATTTAAAAATCTACACGGTCATTTTATCCCCAAAACACCATAACAACACCCGTTTCTCCCTAAAACATGTATATCAATCAAATTATGTTTCTCCCCGAAACATATTTATATTAAAACCATTTCTCCCTGAAACATATTTATAATTAAAACCATATATTTTCCACGAAAATATATTCATAGTTTAATCAAAGGTATATTTTATACAAAAGTGTATACTTATCCTTTTCAGGGGTGTTCTTCCCCCAAAACAGTTTGTAAAATAGTAAAAAGAGGGGTCTAGTTACACTCACCTTTGGGTGCGTTTTTATATTTGCGTTATCCCACAACTGGATTCTACACGTCCTAATATACGTAGGAACGTTTTATCAATCAATATTCTATAAAGTCCCTACGTTTCTCTAATACTTAAAATTTTCAATTTACTTTGAGATTTTCTCGAAAAGTCTTTATTTTGATTATGTTGGCGTATTTATATATATATATATGTGTGTGTGTGTGTGTTTGTTCACACATATATATATATATATTTTAACATTTTGCAAATTGAATGATTTTAGTGGTGACCCTCATCATGTTATATCCATTATCACACCTGTTTATAAGCAATATATCTACAATCTGCGTATCGTAATATATATACGTAAACATGAACACATAATCACGTATCGTAATACACGTATCTCATGAACTTATATATTTTATCATTTTTAAAGCATTCATACATGTAATAACTCATCAAGTTAGCCTATGTATCATTTTCATGCTTGACAACAACTTACACATCTAACGCATTTTTTTACCGATATTACTGTTTTAACCGCACAAGTGTTCATGCATAGTCTAATTCCCTACTATCATGTCATCACTTAGCATATCATATAACGTATTCTCGTACTTGCATACCATATCATATTGTACAAAGGTCACTCTTGAACAATTTATTTTCGTGTACATTGAAATATGTGTATTTAGTGTTTTCGGTATCGTTTTCGGGCGTCGAAGTCACGTATGGCTAACCAAACACCAAAGATACTTAATAAAAGTTAAAATACTTATATTTATATAAAAATATTAGTTTACTTACTGATCTAAAACAATTTTATGAAAACCACTTAAAAAGCCGATTTTTACCGTTTTTATCGCATAGTCTTGTACCGAACTTTACCATAAGCATCCCAAATCGTAACGATTTGATATTTTAACATAATACATGTTATTTACTAAGTAAAATGATGCTTATAATCAGATTAGTGCAGTTTTTGTGTAACCCACATAAATCATGCGTTTTCACCTATTTTACCACTTTTAAAGCTACATGTACAACATGCAAAGCTACCAAACCTATGATAAAGTTTCATGCCATTATGATACACCAAATAATATTGTTTTTAGTGTGTATAATCTGATTTAAAACACTTTTTTCATATAATAACATTTTCTCAACTTGTGATCATACTATTATCATGCATGCTTAAGTACAAAGCCTAATGCATATTTCTCATATCATCATCATCCCTACATGAACTTAATTGCATATTATATGTATTTAATTCATATTCAATTAATCTACTACATCATATTCATCTAATCATCATCATATTGCATGCATTCATCCTTCACATTTATAAACATACAAACAAAACCCATATGCATGCCTACATATATACATATACACGACACATACATATGCACATATACTTCCATTTTATTTTGATTAAAACCATTTTCTTGTTTATACGTTAAGTTGGAGAAGAATTCCAAGCTTTTAAGAAACTTTCCATCATCATCATCATCATCATCATCAAGAAATAAGAACATGAACTTAAAAATAAGTTTATACCTTTAAATAATACAAATGGGTTTTTTTTGATGATATGGTGCTTGTTCTTCTTGGAAATCACCTTGAAACCATTCTTGGATCTTCGACTAACTTGAAACAATCTTGAAATGGACTTGATTCTTAAAGATGAAGTTCAAATTTGAAAATGGGAGTGTGGTGGTGTGGTTACGGTTTAGAGAAAGAGAAATGAAAGAATGCATGAACTTTTGATTCTTGGAAATGATAAGTGTTGCATGTGTAAAGATTTTAATGATTGAACTCTTACATAGCTTCAACACATGGCACACAAGAAGAAAAGGTGGGCATCAATGGGGCCGCCACCTCTATCCTCTCTCACATACACATGCAATCACATACATACATATGTTATATACTAGCTAAAAACAGGTATTTAACTGATCACCAGGTATTTTATCTAGCGTTTTTATCTCGTTTTAACGCGTTTTAAATTATTTTTATCACTTTGTAAAAATAAACTTGCCATAATATTGCTGAACAATATTTTATTTGCCTAGACTGGCTGCGTTGTCGGTATTTTGCAGTATACGCACTGTATTGCGTGGTATGTGCTTAAACTTAAAAATATAGTTTCTAAGTGTTTTCATTTATTTTTCCTCATGAATATGATTAAAATAATATTTTAATCAAAACGGACTATTTTTAGGATTTTAACATTAATCGGGCGGTCACCTACGTTCGTTTCGCATTTTATCTGTTACGCGATAAGCGTTTATATTAATATTGCCAACATAATTTTTAGTAAACTTTAAATTTAGCAACACATAAAATATCATCAAATAACACCAAATTCAATAAAAATTAGCCTTTTATTTATTCATAACACGTGTCACACTAGTACAGGCTCTAAAATAACTGGGTGTCACACACGGGTCGTGGTCGGGGATCTGTTCTGACTATAAATAGGGGTGTTTGGTTCTCTTTGAAGTCATCTCTTGGCAAACCACTTCTCTCTCACTTTGCCACCACTCCACCACCACTACAACACCAACACCCACCACCACCATCCATCTTCCATTTTTAGAGTGTGTAGTAGTCTCGGGATCCAAGATTGATCGTAAGAGTTCTTGTCAATCAAATGCCATGCTTGGCTAATCTCTTACATCACTTGGTGAAGAAAAATCTTTTATATATTACTTTTGATTTTTAATCTTTCGGCTACTTTTTAATTGGGTATGTATTAATGACTTTAATAACTAGTTTCTTATGTTGAAAGTGAATTTTCTTAACCATTTCTTCATGATATCATTAATTTGCTCATTGGTGTCTTTACGGTCTATATAAAGTGCGTTAACTACTTGGAAGGAGGTTAGAAGGGTGGTTTGGTAAAGTTCTTGTCTCGTTCAGTGTATAGATCCTGCGAGAACTTGGTTCAAGCTTACTAGGACCTCCTTCAATACCTTATGGATTGGATGGCGGGGGTGCGATTAGCTTGAACACCTCATATGTAAACTACTATTAAAACATAAAACCGGCCTCTTGGGATTGTATCCCTGCTGACTCAAACGACTTGGCCGAGGGTAACGTTACCTTCAAAACAAGGCCTACTACTTTTCGCATTAATAACTTACTTAATTGTCTTTCAATGTTCTGGCCTCTTGGGATTGAATCCCTGCTGACTCAAACCACTTAGCAGAAAGTGGGAAAATCATCAAAGGATACATAAAAGAGGAGTTGGATCCAAGTGATTTATCTAGTCTATTTGTATTTCATTTTTATTTATCTTTTCATTTTATGTTTATTTTTATTTTTTAAAATATTTTTTAAAACTTTTATCAAAAATTTGTATCGATTAGACGTTGACACTAAACCGGTATTAAAAGATCTTATGTCCTTGGACGAGCTCGGTATCTTACCAACACTATGTTACGCTCGCGATGGGTGCACTTGCCCTAGTGTGTGTTTAGTGTTAGTATAATATCGTGTTTTATAAATTTAAAACTTGACTAATGCGTAAAACGGACTTAAAATATCAATAAAATCATAACACGCTTTACACGCACCAATGTCTCTAACTTGTACTGGATTAGTACCTTGGCCACTTAAAGGCTAATAGATCGATCTTAGCCTTGACTCCTGACTCTTGTTTGAGACGGAATAATGTGTGTACACCACCCACACTGTCTCATTGGTGCACTGAATAGCTACCTGTGTACCCCCTCTATTTAGGCTCGTGGGTGCTTCTATATTACGTGACTTATTTTAATGTCATGTGTGGGGCGTATGTCTTAGACCTGTTATGATTTTTTTGATAGGTTTATATGCATCTGATTATGTTCCTGATCATGTATCGGGCATGTCTCTAGTTATGTTCAATATCTGATTCTGGTTATATCTGTTTTAACTTAGTATGTGTATTGGTTTTGTCTCATGATCCTTCTTAATATTAGTTTTAGTATCAAATTAGATTCACATGTCGTAAACACACGTCGTATCCGTCAGTATCTGTTTCAGCAGTTGTTCGGCGTCCGCTTTAATAATTGTTTTAGAATTGTTTTGTTTTCAGTATCGGTTTGCATAATTTTATAAGTATTAAATTACTATGTTTTTAAAACTCAGGTTATCTAAATTATTTTATTTATTAAATATATATTTTCAAAGTTAGAAATATGCTTGTTTTGGTTAAATAATGATTTGTTACGAAATTCGAGTTATTGTAGGTTGTTCGGATCTCCTAATAGCTCAGGCACTAACTTGAAAACCTAGTATAAACGTGCGGAATCCGTTGTATAGTTAGGCGACATTGTAAACACGGTGTATTCACTTTAATCAATGTTTCATTAACACTTTGTACGTTACAGATCCTAGAAACAGTTGGACAGAGCTCTGTCGTCCGAGTTACAAAACGTTACATACTCAATACCCCCAACACGTCTATTTATAGACATAATCCTATCTCTGTGCGAGGGTAGAAAAGCATTCTTCGTACAAAGGTAATTTACCGACGTGCGAAGGTAATTTTATCTTCGTACGAAGATAAATACATACACATATCAAATCTAACTTCATTGATCCTATTACAAACTCGATATGATTCGATGACGTTGGCGACAGACATATGCATCAAAGTCTCCCCTTGGATGTTGCCGCAGTCTTCGAATTCCTCCTTTAAGCTTCAGAGTCTTTAAACCTATTTAAGTTTCTTCAAAACTTTAATCGCTTTAACTTTCTTGAGCTTCAGATATTATCAACAGTCTCTTCCTTAATTTTTAATCTCAAATAATAAACATTGCGTATCAGCATACTCCCCCTTTTTTGAGCATTCTTTATCATTATTCAACATTTCTATCCTGCTCCCCCTAACATTTAACTTCCTGTTCATTTTTCTAAACATTCAAGTAAACATTTTAGATTCAAACTTTGAAATTTTCATCACAAAAATTTCAAATTTTAATCACTCTATCAGTTTTAAACCCTCTCAGTAATCAGGTCCAAGTTAAAGACCTTGATTATCTGATTTTTCTACCAACTTCAAATCAATGACCATGGTTGAACACATTATGAACCAACTGTTATTTTTATCAAGTGTAAGTTTCAAATTAATGAACTTTTTAACATTTCAGAACATTATCAAATTTCAAATTATTGTTCAGCAGTTTAAGACTTTGAATTAGCTTTTCAACCTCGGTGGACTAAACTAATAATGAACATAAAATCTTTTTTTATGAAGTGAACAACAACTATGTACAAACATATTTACAGACATATTTTTGTGAGCTTGTGATAGAGGATCATATCAGCTTATGAGACTAATCACCAGTACGTTAACCTTAGTAAGACTTTAAACTTTAAGCAAATTCACTTAGATTGTCAATATATTTGTCCACTTAAACCTCTACATATTTTTCAATTGATCCAAGATACGTTAGGTAATTTTAGAAACTTGACTTAACTGTGTTTCCCACCTCAGAATATACTCCCGTATCAAGATTCCCTAGATTTCATCTTACAGGTGAATATAGCTAACTGATATCTATATCTGGGTAATGCGAGGCCTTGAGAGCTCAGGTTAGTACCACCGTACAGACAAAGATACGAAGACTCGACTTTAAAAGTAGTCTTCCAATTTGGAATCTGTTACTGCAATTGTTGGGTCTTTCGATACTAACAATATGCTGCAGTTTAGGTTTATTAAAGCAAAAGTATTCTACAAGTTCTAGGTTGCTGACGCAAAATCAGAATAACTTGTATAATACCCCAGATATATCTCAGAATCTGGCAATCTCTCAAACGAAATTTCAGTTTACTAAGACCATATATCCGAGAGATGTTAAACCACAAATTAAGAATTTATATTTTTTATGTTTATATCTCAGATACAAGTTACTGAATGTGCGAAGCCTACTAGCACATCCTCAGTGAGATCTGTTTAGACTTTTTAACATTCTAATTCTTTAGCATACTATGATAGTCTACTGATGTACTATCATTTCCTCTTTTTTTCACACGAAAACTCCTTTTGTCTTTTTCATGTTTTTATATGTTTTTAAACTTTTATATGTTTTTGGATTTTCTCAAAATTTCTCCCCCTAAAATTCAAAACCATTAACCAACCGATGAGAATCTCTTCAATCGCCATTCTTTACTGCTTCACAATCATATTTTTATGTTCTCTCCCCCTCATAATGACAAAAATTTTGACACTTTTGATTTTAAAAACATTTATAAACCTGTCTTTTCAACCATGTTTTGTCTTGTTCAACAACGAGGGTTTTGTGATATTAAAGATTTTCTGCAAAAATTTTCAAAAATTTAAAGTAAACGTTAGAATAAATTCATCATGGCCTGTATATAGAACATTTTAATCTGGCCATAGCTTCTCCACGTGTGCCAAGGAACCTCATTCTCAGTAATTTTCTTTAATCTCGTAAGTTCATGCACAGAAACATAAGCAATTAGTTGAATAGTGACACCCAAGTCTTTTCAGTCTTAGGTGTTATTTCTTCAACTTTAGTTTGACTTTCTTTTCACAATCAGGTTTAAATTGGACTTTCTCAAGTTTATGGAAAGTCTTCTAAACTTTCAATTTTCACTGATTGTTTTGTTTCTTTTTCTTTCACCATGTTTGATTTTTCTTTAAGGCTTTCTTGAAATACAATGTCGAATCTTTATTTTCATTGCTTTTCAAAGATTCACCAATTTCAAATTTAGAAAACTTAGTATTAACTGGTTTCACTTTGTTTGTAGATTATGTACATTGTTTCCAAACCTGTGTTGGTACAAACATTAGTGAGGATTTTTGTTTGAAATCTTCAGAATTTTTCTTAACATCATGAACACGTTTAGGATTATTTTGTAGACATTTTCTAGTAACGTGTCAAAGTTTGTTACATTTGAAACATATCCTACTATCAATGACAGAAGGTTCCTCAACTTGTTTACGTTGTTGTTCTTTAAAAAATTCTTCATTAGATTGCTTATAAAACTAACTTTCGTTTGTATTTTCTGAACTTGCAGGTACAAAAGCTATTTTATTCCATATTTTGAATTTTTAAACTTGTTATTGTCTTTCGTACTATTTCCCGGCCCTTTTCAACCGTTATAATTTCTATGGTCGTTAATTGAATAAGACTTCATAGGTTTGGAATAGTAAGAATTATCTTTTTTAAAGTTTGAAACTTCCTTTTCTATTGTTAAATTTTTAATCTCATAAATTTCGATTTCAACAAGTTTAAAAACTTTTTCAACTTTGTCCAAGTTCACATTCTGAATTGGAAATACAGAATCAGAATGTAGTTGATCAGATCCACACATTTTATATATTTACACTGTTGGATCATCATTTGAACTACTTTATGTTGATTTATGCCTACATCACCGAGAAGAAAATGATAAGTTTGGTCCAACAATCGGTGAAAGAAGATATATTGGGGCTGCTACCGGAATATACGA
Organism: Scalesia atractyloides; assembly: GCA_947069175.1. Lineage (NCBI taxonomy): Eukaryota > Viridiplantae > Streptophyta > Magnoliopsida > Asterales > Asteraceae > Scalesia > Scalesia atractyloides. The sequence goes on along the minus strand of CAMTDV010000024.1, from coordinate 57,870,060 downwards.
CTGCACATGAATTATGGAAATTCTTGAAGAACAAGTACCAGGGAAGTAGAAATGGTCAAAAGCAAGAAAACACTAATCATGAAGGAATTCACTATGTTCACGATGATAAAAGGCAAAACAATGAAAAAAATGATTGAAAGGTTTTGTCATCTAAAAGTGATCATGAGGAGACACGGGCTTGAGAAAAAGGAAGAAGAATACATTGATAAACTGGCTGACGCATTGCCTGAGGGTGAACGGACGACTTATTTCACGGTGCTCAAAGAAAATGCGAGTTGGGAGTTCTTTAAACTATCCACTTTCATTGATAAGTTGTAGGGGCACGAGATGGAGTTGTTAAAGATAGCCAAATCAAAGAATTCAAACGTCACTCAAGATGTAGGGCTCTACTACAAGACATGAGCTCAAGAGAATATCACTAGCCCGAAGATCCAAACCGCTTTTAGCACGCATCTGAATTCTTCGAATCATTCTCCACAAAGTCAAGCTCAATCATATCCAAAATATGATCAGAGTCCTCAGAGTTCATCATTTTCAAGCACGGGATAATATTCTTGTATCTGAATCAGACAAATCAGAACAATCAATCAAATTCTGATTCAAATGTGTTTAAATGCAACATTGCTGTCAATTTAAGCAATGTCGTTTCTGAACAACTTGCCAAACAACATATGGCACTTCTTGCCACAGTGTTGGAATCGTATGAAAGTTTGGTGGCTGGGAAGATTGGCAATCCTGAGATGACTGCCGAAGACTATGATCAATGGATGAAGAAGAGCTTGAGCTTATGGACATCAAATGGTCCTTAGCATCAATCATTCGAAGGGTTACTAAGTTTGTTGCTCTAACTGGCAGATATATCGGGAATTCAAGTAACAAATTGGGATTCGACAAAATGAAGGTTACTTGCTTCAGATGCCAACAAAAAGGGCACTTCAAAGAGAATGCAAGAATCCTGAGGCAACTGGTAACCAAAGTCTATTTGGAGGTGGCAGTGAATACAACAAGAAGTCACTACAATATAAGCCTTTCCCAAAGAAGACTCAAGTAGAAATCCAAGAGAAACCAATCCAACACCACAGAAAGGCATTGGTTGCTTCGAAGAGATGACGTTTTGACTGGAATGCTTATATTGCCAAAAAGACCGGAGTTGCTCTAATGGCTGAGATCATAGAAGATACATCTGCTGAGGATGCAGCCATGGAAAATGCATTGCTAGAAGAATATATGCAACAAGCTGAGGAAGAGGAAATTTATCACCACACAAAGGTGAGAGTATCCTTTCTCCTAATATGACTACTTGTTTTGCAGGTTGTTTTGGCAATAATCTTCAGAGCATGTTGCTGAGGAAAAACCTGTGGTTGAGGAAGTTATCAATGTAACCAAAGAAATGAATGAAGAAAACCTCACAGAGATCGCCAATAAAGCTATGATGGCAAATCTAACAAAGGTAGGTCCAGAAGTAAAGGTACAAATTGTTGAAGTAGAAAAACCATGTACTAAATGTGCTGGACCGTGTGTTCAATGTGCTGAAAAGTATCAGATCATAAGCGAAATCAATGTGCATAATAATAATTTCAAATACGATTATCGCACAATGAAAGAGGCTTATGACAAAATGAAAGATGATTACAACAGGTTAGATAATAATAACATTGAACAACACGACACTATCAGAATGTTAAAAGCTACTTTAATGGAAAAACAAAAAGCTATTAACGTTTACATAAACAACATTGCTAAAGTAAAACAAGAGCTTCAAGATATGAAAATCGAAACCAAAAGGGTTCGACAGCTTCTGAAAAGCTATACCACAAATGCCTACGTCATTGATCACATTCTTCCAACTATTCAGTCGGAAGAAAATGTTATAAAGCCAAAGGTAAGAAACGTGGAGATTATAGCAATGTTCAACCACCCTTGTGTGAAAAATATTGTCGCAAGAAGGCTGAGGGGATGGAAAAGGCGCTCAACATTGAACTTTTAACCGAAAAGAAAAATGAGCTGCCTGAGAACATTGATATAACCTACACAAGTGATGATGGCGAAGCTGTGGTTAAGAATGTTGTTGAAAATGTTTTGAATGATTTTGATGATGGCTGCTTTAAGAGCGCCAACTCGAGTTCGAACAATTCTGATTCACAATCTGAAGATGACGATACATCATCGGAAGATAGTCTAAGTGATGATCCTAAGGTTGTCATGTACAAAGTTAAGGACTCTGATAGACTATATTTCGACGATAGCTTTCTGATTCGGAATGTGAAAGAAGATCAGCTTGATAAATTCTTCAAACTCGTTGAAGTTTCATCAGAAGATTTAGGAATTAGTGAAAAGAAGTTTTACTCTAAACCTAAAAGAAACAACTACCGAAGGAATGGTGGTGACTTTCCGGAACATAAGAGAGCGGGGTTGGATTTGGATGTAGAAGATGAACCGATTAAGAAAAAGTCACCATTTCGCGAGAACAAAGATAAAATATGACATTCGTGTATGGGACGAGCACGGTTCAAGAGGAAAGTTTGATTGGGAAGCAATCAAATGATGAATTCAAAAAGGAAAAAGAACTTCGAGATAAGGCTAAAGCCGCAAGTGGTGTAAACCCACTAGTGGACATTCTCATGATGATCGGACTTTCTTCAAATGCAATGAATTTGGTCACATTGCACGCAAGTGTCCGAAACCTAAGCCGGTCTATGAAGGAAGACAAATTCCGATGTTGAAAAGCCTAAGCAACCAGAGATTGTAAAACCTGTCAAAATTCTGAAAAGAAATTAATCTAAACTTGAAGTTAAACCTAAAATTAAATTTGAAAACTCAACTTTCAAGAAAGGTGAAACTTCCAAGACAAATGAATCAAGGTTTTACATAAAAAAGGCAAACGTAAAGTCACAATCCTGTATTGATAAAAAAGAAATCATCAACATCTGAAGTTATCAAGTCTGAGCTAGGTAAGACTGTAACAACAAAGAGTTTAAATCTGAGATTAAAGCTGATAATGTCAAACTTTCAAAAGATAAAAAGAAAGTTCAATTTGAAAATGGTAACAACAGTGACGTCTCAGATGGTGATTTTGAGGATGATTATGAAGCTTATTATCCCAAACCAAGACCAAGAAGGCTTGGGTCACATTTTTTAACTGAATTGCTAATGTGTGCAGGCGCTCCAGAGATCCATTCTATCAAAGTGGATTCTGGATAGTGGAGCGTCGAGGCATATGACAGGGATGAAAGCTCTTCTCTTCGATATCAAAGCAATTAATGGAGGTTATGTTGGCTTCCCTGGAAACCAAGGAGGCCAGATTGTAGCTGAAGGAAAGCTCTCAAATGGCGTGGTATCGTTTGATTGTGTGAATTACATTGCTGAGCTAGAGAACAATCTTCTAAGCATCTCGCAGATTTGTGATAAACAGTTTACGGTTCATTTCAATGATAAAGAGTGCATGATTCTAAAGCCGAGTTTCAAAATTCAGGATGATTGGATTCTCATGCGTGCTCCACGCGAAAACGATCTCTATGTGTTAGATATGGGCAATGCTACAACATTATCGAAATTGGCTCAATGTTTTGTCACAAAAGCCACGGAGAAAGATTCTATTCTATGGCACAGAAAAATGTGGCACATACATCTGAGAAAAATGAATTTTCTGGTTCACAACGATGTAGTCGAGGGGGTGAATCTTCGAAGCTTCCACATGACAGATCATTGTCTTGAATGCAAGAAAGGGAAGCAGAAAAAGAAGTCACATCCTAAGAAGATTCTGAATTCTAAAAAGTTGCCGCTTGAATGTCTACATATGGATCTTTTCGGTCCAGTGAATGTCCGAAGTATTTCAGGAGATCTATACTGTTTAGTCGTCATAGATTATTATTCTCGATATTCATGGGTTTTCTTTCAAGAGTCTAAGGATGAAAGGTTCGATAATCTGGTGATTCTCTTAAAGAAGCTCAAAAATCTATAGCATCTCCCTGTCAGACGTATTCACAGTGACAACGGCACGGAGTTCAAGAACAACAAGATGAAAGAGTTTTGCAACGCCAAAGGGATTCTGCACGAATTCAGTGCACGTTATACTCCACAACAAAATGGCGTAGCTGAGAGGAAGAATAGAATGTTAGATACAAATTTAGGTTCCTATGCTAAACATGGAGCGATCTAACAAGTGGTATAAGAGCTTGCAGATTCGATACAGCAAGAACAATGCTTGCAGATTCGAAACTTCTGTTAGCTTCTGATGTGAGGCGGTTGCAGCGGCATGTTACACTTTAAACAGGGTCTTAACTGTCAAACCGACTAAAAATACATGTTTTGATATGATTAACCGAAGGAAACCAAATTTGAAATATCTAGAGCCATTTGGTGCACCATGTACAGTGATTGATCAAGATGGTAAGTTTCGTGCCAAATCGCTTGAAAGTTTCTTTGTCAGTTATGCTAGTCCGCTAATGAGAGTTTAGGTTCCTGCTTTGAGAAGGGTGATTGAAGCACAACACGTTGATTACTTTCGGTACACAACTCCTATTCAGAGGAAAGGCGATGCGTGGTTGTTCAATTATCAAGATTTGTGGAAGTCATTCGACTTGCCAGAAGAACCGTCTGATGAACTTGCAGCTCTTTATTATCTTCAACAGTCGGCAAACCAAGAACAGATTATTAGGCCATTTGTGGTTAATCAACCCACTATTGGTACTTCATCTTCTGGTGCAGGTCCGAGTAATAGTAGTGTTCCGGTTGAACAAGTTTCTGAAGCAGAACCTACTACAACTCCAACAAATGTTTCCACCGAACCAGGAAATGCAACTACAGAGCCCAATACTTCTCAGAATAAGAATTTCGACTCTGATGAAGCTCCGACTTTCGATGATGATGGAGAATCCTCTTCCAATAATGAATCAGAGCAGATATCCAACACGTTGAATCAATCTGTTGGCCCGAGCAATCAAAATGAAGCTACATCTAGTTCTCCTGAAGTTGATTTGAATGTTGATCTGAATATCTCAAATCAGAACAGTACGGTTGATGTTCCTAGCGAGGAGATGCCACGATCTTATTCTTATCATCCTTCAACAAATATTATTGGTGAATTACAGACTGGTGTGCGAACAAGAAGTCAATCAACAAAGCATTAAGTTGTTTCTATACCCGAGTGGCTCCAACTCAAGACTATTGTTATTATTCATGTTTCATATCTCAAATAGAGCCAAAGACTGTGAATGAAGCACTGGGAGATGAGAACTGGGTGATAGCAATGCAGGAATAGTTGTTAGAATTCAAGAAACTGGGAGTCTGGAGGCTTGTAGACTTACCACCGAAGCAGAAAGCTATAGACACGAAGTGGGTCTTCAAGTGCAAAAGGGATGATCGAGGTGTGATAGTTAGAAACAAAGCTTGGTTGGTTGTCAAGGGTTTCCACCAGTAAGAAGGAATTGACTATACGGAAGTCTATGCACCGGTTGCACGTTTAGAGTCAATCCGCATTTTCCTTGCATTCACAGCTTGGAAAGGTTTTAAGGTGTACCACTTAGATGTGAAATCTGCATTTCTCTATGGTAAGCTACTCGAAAAAGTGTACGTCGGCCAACCACCAGGGTTCATCGATCCGCTGAACAAGAACAAAGCTTATCTCCTAGACAAAGCCTTATACGGATTACACCAAGCCCCGAGAGCTTGGTACGAGACGTTATCTCAACATCTCGTTGGAAATGGCTTTACGAGAGGCACAGTGGATAGTATATTGTTTACCAAGGAAGTCGGAAACCATCTAATCATTGTACAAATCTATGTGGATGATATCATCTTTGATTCAACGGATGATAGTCTTTGCAAACAATTCGAAGGAGATCATGAAGAAGAAACTCGAGATGTCTTCTATGGGGGAAATGAAATTCTTCCTCGGATTACAAATTGATCAGTTACCAGACGGTATATTCATTCATCAAACCAATTATGTTCATGATATTCTGAAGAAGTTTGAAATGGATAGCTCGAAGCCGCTTTCGACTCCTCTGGCGCTGAATCACGGGATTTGCATTGACGAAACAGGAACCAAAGTGGGTGATACACTCTATCAGTCGATGATAGGATCTCTTATGTATCTAACCGCATCTCGCCCAGATATTATGTATCCTACCTGTCTTTGCGCAAGATATCAGTCCAGTCCCCGAGTGTCTCACACGCAGATAGTCAAAAGAATATTCCGTTACTTGAAGGGATGTCCAAGCACCGGCTTGTGGTATCCAAAGAACGATAACTTTGATCTGACGGGATACGCTGATTCTGACTTTGGGGTGGACAAGCTGAATTCAAAATCTACAATGGCTGGTTGCCAGTTCTTCGGAACTAGATTAGTAACGTGGCAATACAAGAAACAAACCACGGTCTCTCTCTCAACTTGTGAGGTAGAATACATTTATGCTTCCAGCTGTTGTTCACAAATCCCTTGGATTCAACAACAGATGAGGGACTATGGATTGCAATTTCTTGATACGCCTTTATATGTAGATAATAAGGCAGCAATTGACATCACTAAAAATCATGTTCATCGCTCTCGTACTAAACACCGATTAACAAAAGCTGATTTTAATACCAAAGCTTTTCCTTTAACAAGATTTAAATATCTAATGAGGCTTAACGGTTTTAAAAATTTGTTGACAGGTGCGGAGGCAGAGGTTGAATATGGATCGGACGACGAGTTCACGTGATCCACATTGGTTTGTATATCTTTTAGATTAGTATTTCTTAAAAACTAAAATACAAAAATATGTTTTTGATTTTAGGGGAGAAATATTTGAGAAAATACAAAAACATATGAAAATTTTCAAAAAGTACAAAAACAATGAAAAAGACAAAAAGAATTTGTTGGTGCATATGTCTGTTGCCTTCGTCTTTACACAAGAACGAGTCTGGAATAAACGAGAGTTTCTGCAGACTGAACAAGACAAAGTAGATATCCAAGTGGGAGTCTATTGGTGCATAACGTTTGGATAATAGTCTTGTATCGAGTCTGTATAGTATAGGTGAAACGAGGCGTATTTAATAGAGTTTAGAGCCAAGTTCGCTTGTGATGGAACTTGACAAGGTCAAGTTCGGGCGAACTTATGTACTCTCACCAGCGGACTTGTGCATCTATAAATAGATGCCTTGTGATTTCATTTGTAAAGTGGAGATATTTTGGCACAGAGATAGCGAAGCTCTGTCGGATCCGGATCTCGAATGTATTGAACTTTAGATCAATGAAAACAACATTTAAATGAGTAATTCTTGTTATTTGGTTAACTTGTCATTAGTTTCCGCCTAATCGGACAATAGATAACAAATTTAGGTTCCCATGCTAAACTTGGACGTTCCTACAAGTGGTATCAGAGCCTGGATACCTGAATTTGTTGAAATCAAGACAAGAATCTCTCTATTTCATTTCTATTCTTCTATTTGTCTTAACTTTTGATCAAAAATGAAGAATTCACGGTCAAATTTTGTCCAATTTTGAATATGTTATGTTAAATACATTCATGGTAAACCCTGAGAGTTTAGACATCAAATTCAAACGTTTTGACATCAAAAAGTTGCAAAAACCATGTTTTTGAAACAAGTTATGGACGAACTTAATATCAAGTTCAACTGAACTTGATTCAAATCTTACTGATTTTCATCAAGTTCGACCGAACTTGATAGGTTTTTCAAGATTTTTCAAGAAGTTCAACCGAACTTGAGAGGTATTTCAGCATTTTTACACAAGTTCGACCAAACTTGAGTAAATTGTTTGTTTTTCTTTCGCAAGTTCGCACGAACTTGATAGTCATCCTGAAAGTTCACCTAAGTTCGACCGAACTTATCTGTTTCTTGATAAGTTTTCACAAGTTCGCTCAAAATCAAAATCTTTATCCAAGTTCGATCGAACTTGGATTAAAACTGAAAATTTTCATTCTACAACTACAAGTTCGACCGAACTTGTAGTTAGTTCTAATATTTTTCAAAGTTTCAAGTGTTTTTAGCGTACGTGTCTCGATTTTCAAAATGGAAGATTTCCATAACACATTTGCAGCTGGAGTAGCACAAGCCTCAACGTCAAATTCGATTGCGGTTAACCAGATGAACCTCAATAATGAAATGGGTACTACTCAGAAACCGCCGAAGTTGATGAGTATTGATGAGTTTGAGGGATGGAAAGAAAAGTTTGTTAATTGGATCCAAGCAAATCAATTCAACAGTTGGGTTGCGATTGAAGATGGTTATACATGGCCCAAAGATGAACGTGATCAAGATCTTCCACTGAACAAGTTTTCTGCGACTGACAAAGAGAAATATGTTGCTGAAAAGAAGATGATCAGCTTGATACAACAATCTGTCAAAGAAGATATCTTGATATTATTACCAGAATATGATACTTCTCAAGAATTATGGAATTCTCTTTGCGAAAAATTCAAAGGAAGTGATGAAATGATCAAGAGCAAAAAGGCCCTGATTAAGAAAGAGTTTGAGATCTTCATGATGATCAAAGGAGAGACAATGAAGCAAATGATTGATAGATATTGTCACCTCATGGTCCAGATGCGAAGATATGATATCAAGAGAACTAACGAAGAGCATATTGAGAAGCTGGCCGATGCACTTCCAGAAGGAGAATGGACAACGTATCTGATGATTCTAAAGAATAGTCCATCTTGGAGACATTTTAAATTGTCATCTTTCATTGACAAACTTGAAGGTCATGAAATGGAATTGATGAAGATTGCAAAATCCAAAAACACTAATGTTGTTCAGGATGTCGGAGTTTATTACAAAGGTAGTGTTCCAGATACTCCGATTCAAAGTCCAAAAATCCAAACGGCATTTAGTGCAAACATGAATACATCAGATCAGTCATCACAAAATCAGTATTCTCCAAACACTGGTTATTCATATATTGGTTCAAGTTCTTCTTCTCAAAGTCAATCTCATCAGACAAGCCAATCTACTTCTAATTCAAATGTTTTCCAATGCAACATAGCAGTTGATTTAAAGAATGTGTTTCCTGAAAAAGTTGCAAAACAGCACATAGCACTTCTTGCTACAGTTCTGGAATCGTATGAAAGTCTTGTTGCTGGAAAGATTGGAAATCCTGAAATGACAGCTGAGGATTACGATCAGGTAGATGAGGAAGAGTTGGAACTGATGGACATCAAATGGTCCTTAGCATCAATTATCCGGAGAGTTTCAAAGTTTGTAGCACTCACTGGAAGGGATATTGGTAACTCAAGCAATAAACTCGGTTTCGACAAAACGAAAGTTACTTGTTTCAGATGTCGACAAAAAGGGCACTTCAAACGGGAATGCCATAACCAAGAAGCTAGTGGAAACCAAAACCCTTTTGGAACCGGTAACGAATATTACAAGAAAGCGCTACAATACAATTCATATCCTAATAGAACACAAGTTGAAGTTGAAGATAAACCTGCGAAGAAAGCCGAACAAGCTCTTGTTGCCAATCATGAAGACGATGGTTTCGATTGGGAACAAATACATCGGAAAGAAGACTGGTGTTGCTATGATGGCAGAGGTTGTGAATGAATCGGATACATCATTTGTAGATGCTGCTATCGAAAATGCTATTCAAGAAGCATTAATGCAGAGAGCTGAGGAAGAAGCTGTCCTGGAGGACGCAGTTCTGGAAAGATACTTACAACAAACAAAGGAAGAGGGAATAGCTTACCTTGAGTTGCAAAAACAAGAAGAATTGAAAGCAGAAGCCGAAAAGGTAAAAGTTGAGGTAAGCATGTCTGAAAAGGAAGTTGTGAAAGTTGTGGAGGTTGAAAAACCTTGCACAAAGTGCGCAAGTCCTTGTGAACCCTGTCTGGATAAAGTCAAAGTCATAAGAGAATTGACTGAACATAACGAAAATTTTCGTTATGATTACAGAACCATAAAAGAAGCTTATGACAAAATATCAGGCAATATAAACATATTGAAAGAGCTAACAGTGAACTTAATGCTAATGTCACCATGTTAAATGCCACAGTTATTGAAAAACAAAAGGCAATTAACATGTATATTAATACAATTACAGAGATAAAGCGTGAGTTTCACGAAATGAAAATTGAAACAAAAAGAGTCAGACAATTGTTAAAAAGTTACACTACAAACGCATATGTCATTGATCACATTCTTCTACGATCAAGTCGGAGGATAATGTTGATAACTCAAAGCGTAAAGTTTACGGAAGTGTTCCTCCACCATTTCTTGCAAGTTACTGCTGCAAGAAAGATGATGATATTGAAAAGGCATTTAATCTTTTACTTCTTTTAGAAAAGAAAGATAGATTGCCTGAGAACATGACGTAGATTTTACAAAATCAAACGATGACAATGAATCGGTGGTAAAAGATGAGGTAACGAATGTTTTGGGAAATGATTCTGATAACGGCAGCTTTAAAAGCGCCAACTCGAGTTCAAATAGTTCTAGTTCACAATCTGAAAGTGACAATACATCATCAGAAAATGATCTAAGTGATGATCCTAGTGTTGTCATGTACAAGGTTAAAGAATATGATAGATTATATTTCAATGATAGCTTTCCGATTCAGAATGTGAAACAAGATCAAATTGATTAACTGTTTAAACTTGTGGAAGTCCCATCAGATGATCTCGAGAAAAATGAAAAGAAGTTTTATTCTAAACCGAAACAGAATTTTAACAATTCCGTAGAAACGGTGGTGATTTTCCTGAGAACAGGAGAGCAGGTTTAGGTTTGGAAGAAGCTGAAGATGAACCAAAGAAGAATCAGAAGTCAACGTTCCAGGAGTACAAAGGTAATACCACAAAGTTTGTGTATGGAACGAGCACGGTTCAGGAGGAAAGCTTGATAGGTAAGAAATCAAACGATGATTTCAAGAAAGAAAAGGAACTTAGGGACAAGGCTAAGTCCGCAAGTGGAGTAAAACCCACTAGTGGACAGGTTCATGATACTCTGACTTGCTTCAAATGCAATGAAGTTGGTCACATTGCTCGCAAGTGTCCGAAGTCTAAGCCTGTGTATCCCCAAAGAAAGGAAGTTTTAAAAGAGGTAAAACAAAAACAATCTGATAATGGTCAAATCAGGATTGTAAAAAGAAATGGTGACTTAAAAAAATGAAACGTAATGTTGAATCCAATCTTGAAATAAAACCTAAAAATGAATCAAAATTTGAAAATTTAATTTTCAAAAAGGAGAGACTTCAAAGTCAAACAATGATCCTAGGTTTTATATCAAGAAAGCTAGAGTTAATTCTCAAGCATGGATTGCTAAAAAGAAATCACCTGAAAAAGTGAGGGTTGTTTGTAATAAAACCGAAAATGTCAAATCAATCAAGAAAGATAAAAGTAAAGTTGATTGTGAGTTTGATGTTTGTGATGTTGATTATGCTTATCAAAGAGCATACAAAAGTGATTACGAAGATGTGTATGAGGAGTTATATCCAAAACCCAAGACCAAGAAGGCTTGGGTTGAACTTTTTAACTAAATTCTTTCATGTGCAGGAGTTCTAAGATCCACATTATCAAAGTTGATTCGGATTGAGGAGCTTCATATTTTTTTAACTTATCCAGAAATGTCATATCTTTGTCATTTTGAGGGGAGTAGTTAAGAAGAAAAGTTTTTGAAATTACAAGTGGTTGTTAAAAGGAAAAAATTTTAAAAAGTCAAAATTACGAAAATCCACACTGTTGAACAGAAAAACTGAATTCAAAGTTCTTATATGTTCAAACTGCGTTTACAAGTGGTAAATGAGTTTAATGATTGTTTGTTAAACAATTGCAGATACAGGATTTGGAAAAAGGATCGGACGACGAGGTCACGGGATCCACATTGGTTGGTTATATTTTTCAAATAGAATTTCTTTAGAACTAAAATCTAAAAATATGTTTTTTATTTTAGGGGAAGTAAGAAAATTAAAAAAAATGTTGAAAAATCAAAAACATATGAAAAAGTTCAAAAAAGTACAAAAACATTAAAAAGGACAAAAAGAATTTTGTTGTCAAAAAGGAAATGATAGTACATCAGTGGACTATCACAGTATGCTAAAGAATTGTAAAGTTTAAAGGTGATAAATGAGTCTTACTGTGGATGCGTCGATAGGCTTTACACGTTCAGTAGATTTTCTGGGATATAAACTAAATTTTACAACTGCTTAATCTTGTGGTTTAACACATCTTGGATATATAGACTTAGTACTCCGAAATTTCGATTGAAGGGTTGCCTGATTCTGAGATACGAGGTCTTTATAGATGATTGATATCTGGGGTATTATACAAGTTCTTCTGATTTTGCGGAAGCAATAGCCTAGAACTTCCATAATGCTTTTGCTAAAAACCCCAAAACAGCATGCAAACTTGAAAAAATCGAAAGATCTAATCATTTGCAATGCTGAAAAGATTCCTTAAGTGGAACACACCTTAAAGACGAGCCTTCATCTCTTTGACTGTACGGTAGTACTAACCTGAGCTCTCAAGGACTCGCATAACCCAAATACAGATATCAATTACGCTATACTCACCTGTAAGATGAAATCTAGGAAATCTCAATTCGGGAGTATATTCAAGAGGTGGGAACCATAGTTAAGTCAAGTTTCATAATTCTTACCTAACATATCTTGGAACAATTGAGAAATGTGATAAAGTTTAAATGGACAAACATATCGACAATCTAGGTAAACGAGTTTAGAACTTGAAGTCTCAAAAGGTCAACGATACTGGTGATATGTCTCACACAAACTGATATGATCCTTAGACACGAATTCACAAAAGGTGTTTGTAAATATGTTTGTACATAGTTTACTTTTCTTGTTAAAAGTTCTGTAAATACTTTACTTACTTTTTAAATCCAAAAAGATTTTCAACGAGCCAATGTTGGAGAACGGATCATCGAAGTCTGGTAAGAAAAAGTTCATTAATTTGAATCTTTAAAATTGAAGATTATATCAGTTGTTCACAACGGGTTTAGACAAGGTCATTAACTTGGACTTGGTAAACAAAATTAGTTAATCAAAGTCATTAACTTGGACTTGATCAACTAAGTGGATTTCATTTCAAAAATTGAAAAATTAAATGAATTGAAAAAGGTTTTGAATGATAAATGTTTCAAGGTCATTAATTTGAACTTGAAATAACTGAAAAATGAAGATTAAAACTTGATGTACAAGTTTTGTACAGGTGGTATGTAATATAAGTGGTACAAAATTTCAAAGTTAGAATCTGAAATGTTTATTTGAATTCCCAAGTACTTTGAAACAGGAAGTAAAGTTTTAGGAGGAGCAGAATGAAACGTGATTGAAGATAAAGCTCAAAGCTAGGGGGAGCACAGCTCACAGCAAGGGGGAGCTTGGAGATTAAAGTTTTATCAAGTTAAATTGAAGAAAAAAGAACGTTTGAAGATCATAAAGTTTAATGCTTATTCAAGGATAAAGAAAAAAGACTCAGGAACTTATTTGAAGTCTGATGATTACGAGGCGTTCAAAGAAGACTATGACAATTGAAGACTGACGAGGATGATTATTGTCAAAGATGTCTTTGAAAGAAGATGACTGCGGCAACATCCAAGGGGGAGTCTGTTATATGTCTGTTTCCTTCGTCTTTACACAAGAACGACTCTGGAATAAACGAGAGTTTCTGAAGACTGAACAAGACAAAGTAGATATCCACGAGGGAGTCTATTGGTGCATAACGTTTGTATAATAGTCTTGTATCGAGTCTGTATAGTATAGGTGAAACGAGGCGTATTTAATAGAGTTTAGAGCCAAGTTCGCTTGTGATGGAACTTGAGAAGTCAAGTTCGGGCGAACTTATGTACTCTCACCAGCGGACTTGTGCATCTATAAATAGATTCCTTGTGATTTCATTTGTAAAGTGGAGATATTTTGGCACAGAGACGGCGAAGCTCTGTCGGATCCGGATCTCGAATGTATTGAACTTTAGATCAATGAAAACAACATTTAAATGAGTAATTCTTGTTATTTGGTTAACTTGTTATTAGTTTCCGCCTAATCGGACAATAGATAACACATTTAGGTTCCCGTGCTAATCGTGGACGTTCCTACAGAATTTGCTATCACAAAGGAAATGATAGTACATTAGTGTACTATCACAGTATGCTAAAGATTTGTAAAGTTTAAAAGTGATAAACAAGTCTTACTATGGATGTGTCGATAGGCTTTACACGTTCAGTAAATTGTTTCTGAGATATAAACTAAATTTTACAACTGCTTAATCTTGTGTATTAACATCTCTCGGATATATGGACTTAGTACTCCGAAATTTCGTTTGAGAGATTGCCTGATTCTGAGATACGAGGTCTTTATAGATAGTTGTTGGTGCATAATGTCTATGTCTTAGTCTTATATCGAGTCTGTATTGTATAGAGCTGAATAGGCTAGGTTATGAAGTATTTATGTAATGTTGTAGCCAAGTTCGGGCATAATCATGTATTGTATGCATGTTCGGCTGAACTTGCTTATGCAAGTTCAGGCGAACTTGTATCTACTTGGGCCGAACTTGTTGTGCTATAAATACCTAGCTTGTGTGTCTCATTTGTAACTTTGGCATCTTAGAGGCGAAGCTCTGTCAGTCTGTATCCAGAACGTTTGATATATAAAACTGATGTTTAACTGATTAATTCTTGTCTATTGGTAACACGACGTATTATTTCCGTTATTATGGACGTTAGATATCAAATTTAGGTTCCTAAGCATTGAGGATCGATCCAACAAGTGGTATCAGAGCTAGAATAGCCTGATTTGATAGTATCAAGACAAGAACACTTCTATTTCTACTCCATTCTTCTTTTTTCTTAACTTTTGATCACAAAATGAAGAATTCATGGTCAAAATCTTTTGAATTTTGAATATATCATGTAATATACAACAAAGATAAACCCTTGAAAGATTGGAGACCAAATTCAACCAAATTCATGTCGAAATTTTGAAAAAACCATGTTTTTGAAAATTTTCTGGAACGAACTTATTGGCCATGTTCGGCCGAACTTGCACTAAAACTTCACTTTTCAAGTATTTTTTAGTAAGTTCGCCCGAACTTAGGTGATTTTTGAGGAAATTTTAGTCAAGTTCGCTCGAAGATACTGAATTTTCATTATATTCAATAAAATGAGAAAGAATATGTTTTTTTATGTTAATGGAAAAATATAGTAATACTCACCGGAGTCGCCTAATGAAGCTACGAGGGTTTGCTGGAATTAAAAGAAACCGGGCACTAAAAGGGAGATTTCAATGGATACTTACCAGTGGTTGCTCTGGTTCCTACAATGAGGAAGGTTTTGAAGACTTTCCTTACATCAAGTTCGACCGAACTTGTGTAAAATCAAGAAGATTTTAAGTAAGTTCGCCCGAACTTGCTTGTATTTCATCAATATTGTGTTGACAATTTCGTTTGAAGATCTGTTTGATTGGTGTTATAAGTTCGACCGAAGATAAAAGAAATTTTTCAAAGAAGATCCAACAAGTTCGACCGAGTTAGAAAATCCAAGAATTCTTCATTTGTTGCTACAAGTTCGACCGAACTTGTAGTAGACTAACTGTTTTCAAAGTTTTTTGAAAAATTTTCAGCGTACACGTTTCGTGATTCACGATGGAATATCAACTAAGAGCTTATATGTCCGGAGCTAGTTCTTCAAACGCCAACGTGATTATCAAGTCAATCTTGATAACGAAATAGGAACGACCGTCAAACCGCCCAAGCTGATGAGCATGGAAAGAGAAATTTACCTACTTGGTTCTAGCCATGCACTTCGCTGGCTGGGTGTCAATTGAAAGAGGCTATACTATTCCGGTAGATGAGCATCAACAAGTTCTTGAGAAGTACAACTACTCGACAGCTTAGAGAGTCGAATACATTGCAGAGAAAAAGATGATTAGTCTCATCCAACAGTCTGTCAAAGAAGATATACTGATCTTGCTACCAGAATATACTACATCAAGAGAGCTTTGGTTGTCGTTACAGAAGAAATACCAAGGCAGTGCTGAAATGATAAAAAGCAAGAAAGCTCTCATTCTGAAAGAGTTTGATATCTTCAGCATGCTAAAGAATGAGACCATTAAGCAAATGATTGAGCGTTTTTGTCATCTCAAAGTGCAAATGCGAAGACACGGTCTTGAGAAGACGGAACAAGAATACATCGACAAACTTGCTGACGCACTACCAGAGGGTGAATGGACTACTATTTGATGGTTCTAAAGAATAGTGATAAGTGGGATTTCTTCAACTTATCAACCTTTATCGATAAACTGCAAGGCCACAAAATGGAGCTTCTGGAGATAGCAAAGTCAAAGAACGCTAATGTTGTTCAAGAAATCGGTTTGTACTACAAAACTGGAATTCAAGATAACATTCCGAGTCCAAAAATTGGAACTGCTTTTAGTGCAAACATGAATGCTTCTCCACAGAACCAGAACCATTCACAGCCTTAGTATGACCAAAGTCCACAAAGTTCTTACTCGAGCACTGGTTCAAATTCAACATTCCAAAGTCAAGCAAATCAGAACCAACAGCAAAGTTCTGATCCGAATGTTTACAAATGCAACATCACAGTGAATTTGAACAATGTTGTTTCAGAAGAAGTTGCAAAACAACATATGTCACTACTTGCTACCGTCTTAGAGTCTTATGAATGTCTTGTTGCCGGTAAATCGGAAATCCCGAGATGACCGCAGAAGATTATGATCAGGTAGACGAGGAAGAGCTCGAACTAATGGACATTAAATGGTCCTTAGCTTCGATCATCAGGAGAGTGACAAAGTTCGTTGCACTCACAGGCCGTGACATAGGAAACTCCAGCAACAAATTGGGTTTTGACAAATCCAAAGTCACATGCTTTAGATGTCGATAGAAGGGACATTTTAAAAGAGAGTGCAAGAACACCGAAGCAACCGGAAATCAAAGTCCTTCAGGAGGAGGGAATGAATATTACAAAAGGGCACTTCAATTTAAACCTTTCCCGAAGAAAACTCAAGTTGAGATTCAAGAAAAGCCAAACAGTAGTACCACGGAGAAAGCCATGGTTGCATCCACAGAAGATGACGGTTTTGATTGGAACTCTTACATTGGGAAAAAGACCGGAGTTGCTTTGATAGCAGAGATAGTTGAAGATAATTCTGCAGAGGAAGCAGCGGCGGCAGCTGAAGCAGTAGCAGCAGCTGAAGCAGCAGCTTTCGAACAAGCCATTCTGGAACAATACTTGCATCAACAGCAGGAAGAAGAGGAATATATCCATATGCAGAGACAAGGAATTTTATCTTCTAATTCTTGTGACAATTTTGCAGGTCACTTTGATGGAAGCACGAAAGAAGAAGTGGTTGAGGAGAAAAAGAGTGATGAAGTGATCATTGATGTCACTCAAGAAATGAAAGTCGAAGACCTTAAGGACATGGCAGATAAAGCTTTAATGGCCAATCTAACCAAGGTAGGTCCAGAGGTAAAGATTGTCAAGAAAAAAGTTGTCAAAGTACAAGTTGTAGAGGTTAAAAAACCTTGTACAAAATGTACTAAACCTTGTGTCGAATGTGCCGAAAAATCAAAGATCATCGCTGAACACAATGTGCATAACGATTTGTTGAAATATGATTATCGCACAATGAAAAAAAGCGTATGACAAAGTGAAAAATGATTATGGCAGACTCGACAGAAATAACATAGAACAACATGATAATATAAGAATGTTGAGTGGAACAGTAATGGATAAACAAAGAGCAGTTACCATTTATATCAACACCATTGCTGAAATTAAACAACAACTCAAGATATGACAATTGAAACTGAAAGAGTTCGACAATTGTTAAGAAGTTAACCACCAACGCGTATGTTATCGATCACATTCTTCCAACAATTTCAACGGAAAAAAAACCTAAAAAGAAAACAGGCAAAGAATATAGCAATGTTCCTCCACCCCTTTGCGAGAAATACTGTGTTAAATCTGCAGACGGGATGGACAAGGCACTTAATGTTGAATTACTTTCTGAAAAGAAAAACGAGTTGCCAGAGAACATTGATATAGTCTATGCTAAATCTGATGATGATAACAACCGTGTGGTTAACAAAGTGGTTGAAAATGTTTTAAGTGATTTTGATGAAGGCAGCTTCAAAAGCGCTAACTCGAGTTCAAAGAATTCCGATTCACAGTCTGAAAATGACGATAAGTCGTTAGAGGATGGTCTAAATGACGATCCTAATATTGTAATGTACAAAATTAAGGATTCGGATAGACTATACTTTGATGATAGCTTCCCGATTCAGAATGTGAAAGAAGAATTGCTTGACAAATTCTTTAAACTCGTGGAAGTCACATCAGTGGAATTGGTAATAAATGAACGAAAATTCTATTCCAAACCTAAAAGAAACAATTACCGAAGAAACGGTGGTGATCATCCAGAAAATCGGAGAGGAGGTTGGGTCTAGAAGAAACTGATGAATCTGTAAAGAAACCGTCACCATTTCATGAATATAAAAACAAAAACATGAAGTTTGTATATGGGACGAATACGGTTCATGAAGAGAATTTGATTGGTAAGCAATCAAATGATGAGTTCAAGAAGGAGAAAGAAATTTGAGATAAAGCCAAGATTACAAGTGGTGCCAAAACCTCTAGTAGGATAAACCACCGGTTAAAGGACATCCACTTGATAATCGGACATGTTTCTAGTGCAATGAAATTGGTCATATGGCACGACATTGTCCGAAATCAAAACTGGCTTATCTTCGAAGAAAAGAAGATTCAAATGTTGTTAAACCAAAGACACCAGTGTTTGCAAAACCCGTAAAGATTTTGAAACGAAATGAATCAAAACCAGAAGTTAAACCAAAGTCTGAAAAGACTTTTGAAAATTCCATCTTCGAAAAAGGCGAAACTTCTAGGTTTAATGAAAACAAGTTTTACATCAAAAAGGCTAATATCAAATCTCAAACCTGGATTGCCAAGAAAAGGTTAACAACATCAGGTGTTGTTAAGTCTGAGCTAGTAAAGACTAACAACACAAAAGAATCAAAGTCTGAAATCACTAAGTCTGAGCAGGTGAAGACTAGTGAGAATGTGAAAGAAATTAAAACAAAATCAAGAACGATAATGTCAAATTTGTAAAAGATAAGAAAAAAGTGAAATTTTCAAACATTAACATTGTTGAAACAGATGATGAATTTGATTTTGATGACGTTAATGAGTTTGAATATGCTTTTGTTGATGGTTATTCAGTAAAACCCAAGACCAAGAAGGCTTGGGTAGAGCTTTTCACCTAATTTCTGAATTCTGCAGGGGCTCCAAAGATCCATACTTTCAAAGTGGATTTTGGATAGTGGAGCGTCCAGGCACATGACGGGAATGAAAGCGTTGTTATTCAACATTAAAGCTATCAATGGTGGATATGTTGGATTTGCAGGAAATCAAGGTGGAAGGATAGTCGCCGAGGGAAAATTTTCAAATGGCGTAGTTTCTTTTGATCGCGTGAACTATATTGCAGAGCTTGAGAACAATCTTCTGAGTATATCGCAGATTTGTGACAAGAAGTTTACAGTCCATTTCAACGACAGAGAGTGTATTATCTTGAAGCCGGGATTCAAAATACCAGATGAGTGGATTCTGATGCGAGCACCGCGAGAGAATGATTTATATGTTCTTGATATGGGTGTTGCTACCACTTCATCACAATCGGCACAATGTTTTGTATCTAAGGCTACTGAAAAAGATTCTATTCTTTGGCATCGTAAGATGGGGCATATTCATTTGCGAAAAATGAATTTCTTGGTTCATAATGATCTTGTAGAAGGCGTAAATCTTCGAAATTTTCAGATGTCTGATCATTGCTTGGAATGCAAGAAGGGAAAGCAGATCAAGAAATCTCATCCGGAGAAAATTCTAAACTCAATCAAGTTGCCATTAGAACGTTTCCACATGGATTTATTTGGTCTTGTAAATGTTCGAAGCATCTCAGGAGACTTATATTGCTTGGTCGTGACAGATGACTATTCGAGATATTCATGGGTATTCATTCAAGAATCAAAAGACGAAACGTTCTAGAACTTGGTTATTCTATTCAAGAAACTCTAGAACATTTATCATCTACCGGTCAGACGCATTAGAAGTGACAACGGCACAGAGTTTAAGAATAATAAAATGAAGGAATTCTGCAACGCAAAAGGAATTTTGCACGAGTTTAGTGCTCCCTATACTCCACAGCAAAACGGAGTTGCTGAACGGAAGAACCGAACTTTGATTGAAACTGCGAGAACCATGCTTGCAGATTCTAAACTTCCTATCAGCTTCTTGAGTGAAGCGGTCGCTGCGGCTTGCTACACGCTAAAGAGGGTTCTCACTGTCAAACCAACAAAGAAAACATGTTTTGAGATGATAAACCGACGGAAGCCAAATTTGAAGTTCTTAGAACCATTCGGTGCACCATGTACCGTAATAGACCAAGATGGCAAATTCGGAGCTAAATTTCTTGAAGGTTTCTTTGTCGGATATGCGAGTCCGTTGAAAAGAGTATATGTTCCTTCATTACGAAAGGTTATTGAAGCACAGCACGTGGATTGTTTCAATTACACGGATCCTATTCAAAGGAAAGGTGACGCGTGGCTGTTTAACTGTCAAGACCTTTGGAAGTCATTTGACTTGCCCAAAGAACCAACTGACGAAGAAGTTACAGCGTTATATTATCTTCACCAGTCAGCGAATCAAGAACAAATTGTTCGACCAATTGTGGTTAATCAACCAACGTTGGATCCATCTTCTTCTGGCGCAAGTTCAAATATTAGTGGTGTTCCGACTGAAAATGTGTATGAAACATTATCAACACCTACTAATCTTCCAACGACTGCCTCTATTGAACCAATGTATACAACAACGGAGCCCAGTATGCCTCAGAATCAAGATTCTGATTCAGATGAAGCACCAACATTTGATGCTGATGGGGAATCATCTTCTTCAGATGAAGAAGTGGAGCAGATAACAAGTCTTCTTAATCAATCTGCAGTCCCAAACAACAGAAATGAAGCTTCATCAAGCTCTATAAACATTGAATTGGTTGTTGATCTCAACATCACGAATCAACAAAACTCAGTAGATGTTCCAAATGAAGAATTGCCGCGATCATATTCCTATCCTCCGTCAACAAATATTATCGGAGAACTTCAACCTGGTGTTAGAACTCGAGGGCAAAATAATAAAGCACTCAGTGGTTTCTACACACGTGTTGCTATAACCCAGAATTGTTTCCATTCATGTTTTATCTCTCATATTGAGCCCAAGAGAGTTAATGAAGCTTTAGCAGATGAAAACTGGGTACAAGCAATGCAAGAAGAATTATTGCTATTTGAGAAGTTGGGTATGTGGAAGCTTGAAGACCTACCAGAAAATCAGAAAGCAATTGAAATAAAATGGGTCTTTAAGTGTAAACGTGATGATAGAGGGGTTATTGTCATAACAAAGCTAGGCTTGTTGTCAAGGGATTTCACCAGCAGGAAGGGATAGACTACACGGAAGTCTATGCACCAGTAGCTCGATTGGAATCTATTCGAATTTTTCTAGCTTTTGCATCACGGAAAGGATTTAAGGTCTATCAATTGGATGTCAAATCGGCTTTTCTGTATGGAAAATTACGCGAGAAGGTGTACGTTGGACAACCACCGGGTTTGTCGATCCACTTAACAAGAAGAAAGTGTACCTTCTGGATAAAGCACTCTACGGACTGCACCAAGCCCCCAAGAGCTTGGTACGAGACGTTATCACAACATCTCGTCGGAAACGGCTTTATCAGAGGAATTGTGGATAGTACTCTTTTCACAAGAGAAGTTGATGGCCATCTGATTATAGTTCAAATCTACGTTGATGACATCATCTTTGGATCTACAAATGATAGTCTCTGCAAAGAGTTTGAGGGAATCATGAAAAAGAAATTTGAAATGTCCTCGATGGGTGAAATGAAGTTCTTTCTTGGTTTGCAAGTAGATCAGTTTCCGGATGGTATTTTCATTCATCAGACTAAGTATGTTCACGACATCTTGAAGAAGTTTGGAATGGAAAGCTTGAAGCCTCTATCTACGCCTCTTGCTCTAAATCACGGGATTTGCGTTGACGAGACTGGAGCCAAAGTTGACGAGACGTTATACAGATTGATGATTGGATCGATGATGTTTCTGATGGCATCGCGCCCAGATATTATGTATCCAACCTGCCTCTGGCCAGATATCAGTCAAGCCCGAGGATCTTACACATGCAGATTGTGAAGCGAATCTTCAGATACCTGAAAGGATGCCCAAGCACCGGCTTGTGGTACCCGAAGAACGACAATTTCGACCTCACAGGCTATGCTGATTCCGATTTTGGTGTAGATAAGTTGAATTCAAAATCAACTACAGCGGGATGCCAGTTCTTCGGAACAAGAATGGTATCCTGGCAGTGTAAGAAACAGACTACGGTCGATCTCTCTACCTGTGAAGCTGAGTATATCTGGGCCTCCAGTTGTTGTTCACAGATTCTGTGGATTCAACAGCAGATGAGAGACTATGGTCTGCAATTTCTAGAGACTCCGCTGTATGTTGATAACAAGGCAGCCATCGATATAACTAAAAATCTGGTTCATCACTCACGCACAAAACACATTGAAATTCGTTATCATTTCATTCGTGACTGCTATGAAAAGAAATTGGTACGAATAGAAAAAATCCACACCGATGAACAAAAGGCTGATTTTTATACCAAACCATTTTCTTTGTCACGATTTAAATACTTGCTGAGAATTAACGGTATGAAAAATTTGCTGACAGGTGTGGACGCTGAGGTTGAATACGGATCGGACGACGAGTTCGTGTGATCCACATTGGTTTGTAAATATCTTTCTAGTTTAGAATTTTATTAAAAAACTAAAATCCAAAAGATGTTTTTGATTTTAGGGGGAAAATGTTAGAGAAAATACAAAAACATTCAAAAAATTTTAAAATCCAAAAACATATAAAAATTCAAAATGTTCAAAAACATTAAAAAGACAAAAAGAGTTCAGTGTCATAAAAGGAAATGATAGTACATTAGTGGACTATCACAGTATGCTAAAGAAATGTAAAGTTTTAAAAGTGATAAACGAGTCTTACGTGGATGTGTCGATAGGCTTAACACGTTCAGTAAACTGTTTTCGAGATATAAACTAAATTTTACAACTACTTAGTGTTGTGGATTAACACATCTTGGATATATGGACTTAGTACTCTGAAATTTCATTTGAAAGATTGCCTGATTCTGAGATACGAGGTCTTTATAGATAGTTGATATCTGGGGTATTATACAAGTTCTTCTGATTTTGCGGAAGCAATGGCCTAGAACTTCTATAATACTTTCGCTTTAAACCTTCAAAAATGCATGCAATATTGAAAAATATCGAAAGATATTATCATATGCAATTCTGAAAAGATTCCTTAAGTGGAACACACCTTAAAGACGAGCCTTCATCTCTTTGTCTGTAGGTAGTACTAACCTGAGCTCTCAAGGTCTCGTACAACCTAGAACAGATATCAATTACGCTATATTCACCTGTAAGATGAAATCTAGGGAATCTGGATACGGGAGTATATTCAAGAAGTGGGAACCACAGATAAGTCAAGTTTCATAAATTCTATATTTAACATATCTTGAAACAGTTGAGAAATGTGGTAAAGCTTAAGTGGACAAACAAATCGACAATCTAGGTAAACGAGTTTAAAACTTAAAGTCATTTAAAGGTCAATGGTACTGGTGATATGTCTCAATCAACTGATATGATCTTTAGACACGAATTCACAAAAATATGTCTGTAAATATGTTTGTAAATAGTTTACATTGCTTATTTCATTATATTTCAGCTTTACAGATTAAAATCAAAAAGATTTTGGTGTGTTTTAGCATAAACTTAAAAAAGTTCACAAAGATTTTACTTCTACATTGTTTTTCAGCAAACCAATGTTGGAGAACAGATCTTCGAAGTCTGTTAAGATGCTAGAACTGGTGGGAATCTCTTTGACAACGGGCTGTGAGCTAATCTGTTAAATCTGAAAAGAAAACTGATGAAAAGTTCATTAATTTGAAACTTTGATTTTGAAAAATATCAACAGTTTGTTCGTATCAAACCGGGGTTATTAACTTGGACTCGGCAGACAAATCGGTTAACCAAGGTCATTAACTTGGACTTAGTCAACTTAGTGGAGTTTCATAACTGGTAAAAGTTGGAAAGTTCAGGGTTCAAAATGAAAAATTTTGAAAAAGTTGAAATTTTGAGGTTTGGCAAGTTCGGCCAAACTTGCTAAATAATTCAAGTTTAACAATCAGCAAGTTCGACCGAACTTGCAGTTGGCTGATTGATTGATTTTACAATAAGTTCACTCGAACTTCTCTGGGCCTTCATGATGGGCTTAGCAAGTTCGCCCGAACTTGATATGTCTTAAATACCATTCAAGTTCCGCCGAACTCATTTACATGTTTCCAGAACTGTTGAGCGAACTTAGGCGATTGAAAGAATTTGTGTGAAATTGACACTTTTAAGCCGTTATACTGTCCGAATCAAGATTGTTTTTGGTGATTTGCACACCAATCACAATGGCAGAGGTATAAAATTGCAATAAAATCATGAATTGAACCGTTAACAAACATAACCAGATCTAAAACTTAAAATCTGATAGATTTAGGTGTTGTTGGACAAAATTGAACATAGATCTTTGATCTATACTTAAAATCGACCGTGAAATTGTTTTTGATTGAACTGAAATGCACTTGTGCATGTTTAAACTTATTTGGTCTGTTGAAGAAGACGACAAGTTCGGCCGAACTTGTTGTCAAGTTCGACCGGACTTGTCCAAAATATGCTTAAATGATTCAGTTTCATGTTCGACCGAATTTGATTAATGAAATGATTTAATTCTTTATCTTCGACCGAACTTGGAACTTAATAAAACTAAGTGTTGATAACATAAGTTCACCCGAACTTGTTCTTTAATGTGAAACATGTGTCTCATACATGTTTGGCCGAACTTAGTTAAAATTGAAAGATAAAAATTGTTGTAAGTTCGCCCGAACTTGCATTTGAAAATGATGAACATGTTTATCACATGTTCGGGCGAACTTGATCAAAACAGAATGTTGTAACACCTAATCAAGTTCGCCCGAACTTAACTAAAGTGTTAGAAAATTTTTTGATTTTTTCTCGAAAAGCGAGCTAATTGTTTTACGTCATTTTTCATGCACAGGTTCCAGCACGTGTTATTTCAGTTGAGTTTTCCAAAACTCACAATACATGCATCACGCTTGACAAGTCTATTTGTCCATCGCTGAAAGAATATGATAGTATCTTGAAGTTTCTCGAAGATAGTCACATTCGTCGTGCAATTACTGAGCGCATCGTATCATATCCTTCTCATATTGTTCACTTCTGGATGAACGCGAGTCTAAGCACTGACGAGAAGACAATTTCTTCTACAGTACAAGTTGGTGATGAGCTAAAGCCGATCAGCGTTACCGAACGTGATATCCGAAGGATTTTGGACCTCAAAGACAAAGAAGATGATCCGATTCATCTAGATGAGAAGATGGTTCGCGGATGCTTTTTCCATATGGGATACAAAGGGAGTGTAAACAAACCAACGCTAAAGAAAGGGGAAGTGCCTAACCCCTACAAGCTTCTGATTCATGCGTTGATTCATACTTTTAGCCATCGCAAAGCCGGTTTGGATGATGTACATGACTATTTGGCTAGTATAGCAAGGCGCTTATTCTGAAGAAGCCGTTCAACGTTTCGAAGTTAGTGTTTACTCATATGTCAAAGAACATGGAAGATTCGAGATTGTGTCTTTATCCGAGATTTATTCAGATGTTGATTGATGAAAAGTATGCCAACATTGCTCGACATCCGAATGATGTTCTCTATTTAGTTCATCTTGATGAAACCACAGTGAAGAAGCTTATCAAATTCCAGAAACAAGCTTCAGCTCCTATTGCCAAGCCAGTATTCGGAGCGATTAAAGATTCTGATTATGTCTCGCCACCTGGAAACAAATGGAGAAAAGATGGTAGTGACGATGAGAATGAGCTTAAAGTTGAGCAAGAATGGTTTAAGGAATTTAAACCTAAGGCAAGGAGTGAATGGTTTTTAAAGGCGGAAGCTGAAAAGCCCAAAAAGAAACGTGCAGCGAAGAAAGTTGAAACCTTGCTTGTTGATGAGGAGGAGACTGAGAATGTTGAAGCAGTGACTGGATCGAGCGCTGCAGTAGTCATTGAGAGTCAAGAGACAGTAAAATCGACTCAAGAAGAGGTAATTTCTGCTACTTCCGAAAATGAAGAATCTGATTAGGAGCCAGAAAAGACAGAAGTAGAGATCAGAGCAGAAAAAGAAAGAAAGTTGGATGCAGATTTTGATCCAAATGCTGAAAATGAATCTGATGAGGAGAGATTGAAGAAAAATTCGAAGCGTACAAAGTCTCCAGCTATCGAAATATCTAAGAAGACTACAGGGTCACCTCATACTAAAGGGAAACGAAAGGCTAAGAAAGCTTATATAAGCAGTGAGCAAAAGATACAAAAGCAAGGTGCAAAGCACAGAAGCCACACAAGAACCTTCTGGTGCTCAGGAGAAAGGAGCCACCCAAGAACCTCCTCCACAAGAACCTCCTGTTATAGTTCATGTCGAAGCTGAAAGGCTAGGAGTTACACAAGAACCTCCTGTGTCTGAATTTGTTGAAGTTCCGGTCGCTGAATCGCCGAGTGCTCAAAAGACTTCTGCTCCTGAAAGCTCTACGCCGAAGAAGTCTACACCGAAAGCTGCAACACCAAAAGATTCAACACCTAAGACACCAAGGGGAAGTATGTTTGGTGATATGCCACACGGTCCAATAAGTCTTGAAGACTTGGATGAATTTTTCCCTGAGACTAATGCTGAGATGTTAGAAAAATGTGTGAAGATATTAGAAGATAAAGTTGCACAGATTGAGATTGAAAACGCTGAGCTTGTAAAGAAGGTGAATCAAAGCGAAGTCGAAAAAGAAATTCTTAATGATAAAGTGAAGGTGCTTGAGAATGAACGTGAATATTACAAGGAGTTGATAGAAAGTCTGTAGGACGCCAATGAAAAATTACAGATAGAGATTGCAGAATTGAAGAAAATTCAAGCTTTGAATGATCGAAGATTCATCAGATTACAAAATGTGTTATCTAACAATCTGAATATTGATTTTATCGCTGAATATGATCGTCTGGATCGTCAAGAAGCCAAGGAACGTGCTGAGAGAGAATTGGCTGAAGGTGGTAAAGGAAAGCAGGTTGAGGGTGAAGCCCCTAAATCTATTGCTGAGAAATCTTCTGATGTCCCTGAGAAGCCCACTGAAGATGTTTCAAATACTTCTGAGTCTGATATCCAAAAGATTGATGAATTGTCAAGCCTTCTGATCCTACCATTGTTACTGAAAAAAAAGAAAATGAAGAAGCCGAGAAAGAGGATAAGAATGACGAAGAGGAAGAAAGATATGAAGATTGGAATGTTGGAGATGATGATGATGATTTTGATCAAGGTGATGATGATTTTGATCAGGGTGGTACAGGCTTAAAGATAATGAAGCTAAAGTTTTGATAAATTTGATTTTTCTGATCTGATAAACGATGAATCGAATAAGATGGAAGATAAAAGCAAGGGGGAGTCAGGGCGAAAAGGGCCTTCAGATGATATTGATTTGTTAGATGTTGATCGTTTTGTGAAGCCTATGACTTCAGTACCTACAAAACCTTTGAGACTAATGTTGGAACACAATGTTGAAGAAGGTGAGTTTGTACATAATTACTCGAAAGAAGATCTGGCAGAACTAGTTGAGGTTGAAGTTGAGAACTTAGAGTTTGATTTTGAAGAAGTTATGAATGGTAACGCTTTTGAACCGAAAGAGTATCAGTATGAAAGAAGGTTTGAAGCTGATGAGTATAATCGAGTGATAGTGGAAGATTGGTTCTCAGATGATGAATCAGAACAGAAAGCTAAGTATGTTGGTCAGGATTCAGAAAGTTTTCCTACATTTGAAGAGATGTATAAACAGCTGAATGAAGATATGTTAAAAGATAGAATTGATGAAGAGCTACGTGAAGGAAAGATTCCTAAACCAATGACCAAAGAAGAGATAGCTGAAGCGAGAAAGTCTTGGTTCAAGGAGATGCCTCGTGAACGTAAATTTCAACGTCCACTAGCATTCTTCACCAGAGATAAAGATGTTTCTTTTGGAGATATATTGAGTTGGGGATGGTTTAAGGAGCTCAACGTTTATGCAATCAAAAGAGAGTTTGGAGTGCAATACTTCAAATGTCTTGCTGATTTAAAGACATTGCCATATTGGGATATGGAAGAGCTGGTACAAACAGTGAATGTTACTTATCATATGAAGACAGTTGATCAATTGTTGTGGAAGATGATTAAGTACGAATCTGAAACAGGTTGAATCACTGGAAGCCGTTTATTCCGAGACGAAGAATAAAGATCAACAAGGTTACAGGGGAAAAGGACATAACGTTGATTATGAAACGTCCTAGAGCCATGAGGAATATGCCACTTATACCGATCGAACATAACTTTTATCCTTTATTCAAGTGGTGGCAGATTGATCCAGCTACTTGTGAGCAGTGATTATGTTAAAGTTTGAAGATCACTTGGATATTGCTAAAGAACGAGTTGAAGTGATGGGTTATCAGGGTATGAGAGGTTTGTGGAGGACAATAAGGATTCTAGATCCTATGTGGTTGGTAACTGCTTGAGAGAAGATATAAAATGCCTTTTCTACAGCAAGAATGTTTTTGAAGAAAGAGAAAAGGTACATGCGATGCAGTATCAGAAAGTTGTCAACGTTTGCTATGCACGTGAAGTGAATTCAGGGAAGATGTGGCAGACAAAGTGGAGGGATCTGGAAAAAGTTGAATTTTTAAATGAAGAAACCAGAAGTGAGGTGATCAAAGAAAAGATGGAAAAAGCGGTAAGGCAAAGTTCGCTCAAGATGGCTAACTTTAAAAGACCACCGCCAACTAAAACAAACGCCGGATCCGAAACAAGAGAGACGAAAGAAGCCCTACAGAACTTCTTTGGTCGGGTACATTAATGTATATATGAAGACAGAGTTTTGAAGACTGATAAAAGACGAAGACGATATCCAAGGGGGAGTCTGTTGGTGCATAATGTCTATGTCTTAGTCTTATATCGAGTCTGTATTGTATAGAGCTGAATAGGCTAGGTTATGAAGTATTTATGTAATGTTGTAGCCAAGTTCGGGCATAATCATTTATTGTATGCATGTTCGGCCGAACTTATATCTACTTGGGCTGAACTTGTTGTGCTATAAATACCTAGCTTGTGTGTCTCATTTGTAACTTTGGCATCTTAGAGGCGAAGCTCTGTCAGTCTGTATCCAGAACGTTTGATATATAAAACTGATGTTTAACTGATTAATTCTTGTCTATTGGTAACACGACGTAATATTTCCGCTATTATGGACGTTAGATATCAAATTTAGGTTCCTAAGCGTCAAGGATCGATCCCACAATAGTTGATATCTTGGGTGTTATACAAGTTCTTCTGGTTTTGCAGAAGCAATAGCCTAGAACTTCTGTAATGCTTTTGCTATAAACCCCTAAACTGCATGCAAAGCTGAAAAGAATCGAAAGATCTAATCATTTGCATGCTTAAAAGATTCCTTAAGTGGAACACACCTAGAAGTCGAGCCTTCATCTCTTTGTTGATACGGTGGTATTAACCTGAGCTCTCAAGGCTTCGCATTAACCCAGATATAGATATCAATTACGCTATATTCACCTATAAGATGAAATCTAGGGAATCTTGATACGGGAGTATATTCTGAGATGGGAACCATAGTTAAGTCAAGTTTCATAATTCATACCTATGATATCTTGGAACAGTTGAGAAACGTATCGAAGTTTAAGTGGACAAACATATCGACAATCTAGGTAAATGAGTTTAAAACTTAAAGTCATCAAAAGGTCAATGGTACTGATGATATGTCTCAAACAACTGATATGATTCTTACACACGAATTCACATAATATGTTTGTAAATATGTTTGTACATAGTTTATTTGTTCTGTACATAGTTTATCTGCTTTACAGATTAAAACCAAAAAGATTTTCAGTGTGTTTTAGCATAAACTTGCAAAAATATAAAAAGATCTTGTTTCTACATTGTTTTCAGCAAACCAATGTTGGAGAACGGATCTTCGAAGTCTGGTAAGGTGCTAAACTGGTGGAAATCTAATTGACAATGGGCTGGGAGCTAATCTGTAAAATCTGATAAGTCAAAACGATTAAAAGTTCATTAATTTGAAACTTGATTTTGAGAAAAACCACAGTTTGATCATAACGGGTCCAGCCGAGGTCATTAACTTGGACTCGGCAGAAAAATCGGTCAACCAAGGTCATTAGCTTGGACTTGGTCAACTGAGTGGATTGTTAAAACTGGTAAAAGTTGAAAAGTTCAGGGTCTAAATTGTAAAATTTGAAAAATTTTGGTTTTGGATTGATCAAGTTCGCCCGGACTTGTAATCAAGTTCGACCGAACTCTTATATGCTTAAAAACTGTAAACAGTTGACAAGTTCACCCAGACTTGTTGCGTATCTTAATTGATTAGTGATGCAAGTTCACCCGGACTTCTTAAGGTATATATATATCATAAGTTCGACCGAACTTCATTACTTGTCATCAGAATCAGAGCAAACTTGAGGGCGATTTTGAGAGATTTTTGAAATTGGCATACTTAAGTCGAATTGCTACCCAAATCTTTTGTGAATCTTAGTGATTGGCACACTAAGAGTCATGGCTATGGTGAGTGATTTGAATTTGGACTGTGGATTGAATGATTTTGAGAGTATTAGATCTGAAATGAACATTTGGATATGATTCAGACCATTAAAGGACAAGTTGAGACTTAAAACATGTTAAATAAACATAAACGATCATAAACAAGTTATCAATTTAATCGGAATATCATGCACATGTTGTTGCAGGTTTTTGGTGAAAGAGATGACAAGTTCGCCTGAACTTGTCTGTTGGTTCTTTGAACCAAGTTCGGCCGAACTTGTCCTCAAGTTTTAAAATGTCAATATTCTCACAAGCTCACCAGAACTTGTTTGAGAATTTCAAAATCATGAACTCTTGATAAGTTCGCCCGGACTTGTCTAAAAATGGTTAAAATGTAAAAGCTTTACAAGTTCGACCGAACTTGTTTAACTGTTAATCAATTTGTTTAGGCAAGTTCGCCCGGACTTGATGGTTATAATGTGTTTATAAGATGCAAGTCCGCCCGAACTTAATGTTCTGAAAATGGTTGAATGACCAATCAAGTTCGCCTGAACTTGATAGGTAATTTGTGAAAATTGTCAAACATTACTAATTTTGCCTCGATTTACGTGTTTAAAGAATATTCAGCTCTCATTCAACAAATTCCACAACACGTGCATAACGCTCGACAAAACTATCTGTCCATCTTTAGAAGTATTTGACAGTATTCTCGCGTTTATGGAGCGGATTCCAATTCACAAAGCAATTACAGAAAAGACGGTGGTTTACAGGTCGCACGTTTATAGGTTTTGGAGTTCTGCGGCGATGAATGAGGATGATACAGCTATTAAATCAGTGGTTCGTGTTGGAGAAGAAGATAAGGAGATTACTATAACCAAAGCCGACATCCGAAAGGTTATGAATTTCAACGATGATAAAGATGATCCAATGATGCTCAATGAGAGAATGGTTAGAGGATGTTTTTGCAGAATGGGATATAAGGGGCACGTTAATGAATCTACTTTGAAGAAAGGATCAGTCCCTAACCCCTACAAGTTTTTAGTGCACGCTATTATTCAAGCTTTCAGTCATCGAAAGGCTGGATTGGACGATGTACAAGATTACATGGCTTGTATGGCCACGACGCTTATTCTAAACAAGAGATTCAACTATTCGAAGCTTGTGTTTACACACATGAAGAACAACATGCGATCGAACAGGATCGTGATGTACCCGAGATTTGTACAGATGTTAATAGATGATAAATTCAAGAAGATAGCAAAAGATCCTAATGACATCTTGTATCTTAGTCACCTGGATGATACTACTGTCAAGAAACTTATCACATTCCAGAAACAGTCCTCAGCACCAATTGCAAAGCCTTTATTTGGTGCTATAGATTCTGAGAATTACGTCGCGCCACCAGAACACAAATGGCGTAAAGATGATAGTGGTGATGAAAATGAAAGGAACATTGAGCTAGAATGGATGTCTACATTTAAAGAGAAACGCAGTGATTGGTTTCTAAAGAAGGTGGTTGTTCAAGAGAAGAAGAAATCTTCACGAAAGCCAAAGAAAGTTGATACTATGTTAATCGATAAAGTTGAGCATGTTAATGTACAACCTGAAGCTGGTTCAAGTGCTGCGGTGAATATTGAGAGTCAAGAAGTTGAAAATCTACACAGGAAGATGATGTTATTTCTGCAACATCTGATAAAGATGAGGATAGTGATGATTCGTTGGAAAGGGCAACAAAGAAATCAATTGCTGAAACAGCTACAGAAAAACTTAAAGAAACTGACGCAATTATGAACCAGAGACTGAAAAAGGTTCTGATGAGGAGACCGAAAAGGAAAAGCAAAAAGAGTTAAGTCTTCTGTGAAAGCTACAACAACGAAGACAACTGGATCTCCAAAGACAAAAGGAAAGAAAGCTCAAAAGCCAAAGAGCAGACGCTACATTGGAAAGGCGAAAAGCACAGAAGTCACACAAGAACCTTCTGGTGCAAAATCAACAGGAGTTACACAAGAACCTCATGCGGCTGAAACGATTCAAACATCTGCTGATCAAGAGACATTAGTACAGACAGGAGTCACACAAGAACCTCCTGAGTCTGAATTGCTTGAAATTCCTATCATTCAATCGTAAGATCCTCCGACAGCTGCTCAACCTAAAAGCTCTACACCTAAATTACCTACACCAAGGAGTACGCCAAAGTCTACACCAAAGACTACTCCGAAGTCGAAGTTATTTAGAGATATTCCGAATGAGCAGTTGATATTCATGATTTAAATGATTTCTTTCCAGAATCAGATGTCGATGAACTAGAAAAGCGTGTGAAAGTTCTGGAAGACAAAGTTGCTAAGAATGAATCCGAGAAAGCAGTGTTAGAAAAGCAGGTGAAGCAATGGGAAGTTGAAAAAGAGATTCTTAATGATAAATTTAAATTTCTAGAAGGTGATCGAGGGTATTTGAAGGCCCTAATTGAAAGCTTACAAGACGTGAACGAAAGATTACTAAAAGAGATAGCAGAACTACGATCGGAAAAAGATTTGAATGATCGAAGATTCTCTAGGCTTCAGAAAGTCTTATCTAACAGTCTGGGAATCGATTTCAAGGAAGAGTATGCTAGATTGGATCTGCATGAAGCAAAAGAAAAGGCAGAGAAAGAGATGGATGAACAGGGTAAAGGAAACAATGTGATCGAAAGTATGCCTGAAGTTACTGAGCCTGTGATTGAATCAGCAAAAGATTCTGAGTCTGTGGTTGTACCAGAAAAGAAACTGAAAAGAAAGATGATGAAGAAACTGAGGATAAAGATGATGATGAACCTGTTGATGATACTAAAGACGAATCTGACAACGATGATGGTGGTAATGATGATGATCAGGGTGGAGTTGGTCTGAAGGTTGTCGATGCTAAAGTATCAGTTGAGATTGATTTTTCTTCATTGTTAAATGATAATGTGAACAGAATGGATGATCAAAGCCAGGGGGAGCAAACAGGGGAAACAGGGCAAAAAGATGATTTTGATATGACAGATGCTATTACTACTGCTATGCCTGTTGCTGCTATACCTACAAAGCCGATGATTCTAATGTTGGAACACAATGTTGAGGAAGGCGAGTACGTTCATAATTATTCGAAAGAAGATTTGCCTAAGCTACTTGAAGTTGATGTTGAAACGTTCGATTTCGATTTCGAAGAGCAAGTGATGAATGTTAATACGTTTGAGCCTAATGAGTATTGTTACAAACGTAGATATGAAGCTGACGATTACAAAAAAGGGATCATTGAAGATTGGTCGTCAGACGATGAGAAAGACGAAGCAGAAAAGTATGTTGGTGCAAACACTGATAGTTTTCCGACCTTCCAAGAGATGTATGAGCAATTAAATGAAGATCTGCTGAGAGATAAGATTGCAGAGTCTGTACGTGAAGGTAAAATCCCTAAACCAATGACAAAGGAAGAGATTGCACAAGCAAAGAAGTCCAGGTTTAAAGAAATGCCGAGAGAACGAAAGTTTCAACGTCAATTAGCATTCTTTACTAGAGATAAAGATGTTTCCTTGGGGGATATATTGAGCTGGGATGGTTTAAAGAATTGAACGTTTATGCCATTAAACGTGAATTTGGAGTTCAATACTTCAAATACTTAGCAGATTTCAAAACTCTTCCTTACTGGGATGTAGAAGAGTTGGTGCAGACAAAAAATGTTCCATATCATATGAAGTTTATTGATCAGTTTCTATGGAAGATGATCAAATTTGAAGCAACGAAAGGCTTTAGGTACTGGAAGCCATTCATTCCTAAACGCCGAATCAAGACAAACAAGAAAACTGGAGAAAGAGACATAACGTTAATCATGAAGCATCCGCGAGCTATGAGAAACATGCCCCTAATGCCGATTGAACAGAATTTCTATCCTCTTTTTAAGTGGTGCAAATGGATCCGACAACATGTGTGTCACACCCTCAATTTCCACTTGCGGAGTTTTACCGCGAGGCGTGTGAACAAACCAGAATCTGAAACACTAGTACGTCGAACGACTCTATATGATTTGATAATACGTTTTCCAAAAATCATTTGATTAACCAATTATCGTAGATTTTAGATTGTCTTAGTTAGTTACTAAAGTTTAGCGGAAGCATTAAATAAGTAGAGAAATGGGCGCCAACACAAACGCCAAAACAAATGAAAAACCCAAAACAACGTTTGTAATTGAGACTCGATAAAAGATGTCTTGTTCAATGCATGTGAGTGCACCTAGAGCTCCTAGCGTCCTGAGAAACATGTAAAGAAACAAGTGTCAACATTAAAGATGAGTAAGTTCACAGGTTTTCATAAATTCGTTTGTTCGTTATGAGTTTGTTTCCCCCGTTATCCCTAACCCGGGATAACGATTTAGTTCCATTATTCCCATCCCGGAATAATAATGATGTTGGTTCCATTATTCCAAACCCGGAATAATAAGTTGTTGTTTCCATTATTCCAAACCCGGAATAATAAGTTGTTGTTTCCATTATCTCAACCCGGGATAATATAGTTGATTCGTAATTAAGTTCAATGTTAACATATATAGGTAGCTAGCCTAAAGTTATGTCACGTAAGAGTTCGCGATCGAAGCTGACTGTTGTGCCTCCGTTTTGCCAGGCCTATCACTGACCATGGCGAGGTTAGGCCAAATTATTCACCCGTTGACCATACCCGGTCGGCTAGCGCGACTAGCTCGGATGGGACTTGTCGGGCCCAGTAGTACTACTTATAATTCCCCAGCTATTAAAACCCAATACTAACGATCCGAGAGATTGACGAGGACTTAAGTGATATAGCTACTTAGTGACCATAACATTACATTAACATCAACTTAGTTACCGGATAGTTATGTGGCGTTAATTTCGTATAACGTAAAGAGATTGAGTTTGAAGAGTGTATACATGTTTCTCCCCCTGTTGTTTAAAAACCGGATAAAGTTAGGGGCCGTGAACTCACCTTTATTTGCTCGGTTAGTGTAGCAAAGAAGTTGTAAAGGATGGGACCGCTAATTGCGTCCTAACAAACCAATTGATTTCAAGTCAGTGTGTGATCACACCAATACAAATTCTACACGTAATTTACGCACAAAGTGATACACACAACAAAATATCTAACACTCAAACATGCATGCAAGTATCCTCATGTGATCATAGTAATCAAAATAGTTTATCATGAACATAATCCAATCCATACAACACTTTGGTGCACACAATCACAAGTTATCAAGTTTCAGCTTAATACTCACAATTCAGCTGTTTTCTAGGATTTTTATAAAATAGTTCCAACATTCCAAAAATTCCAATTATTTTACAGCAGGTGACATTTATAATGTAGAAATTTATATAAATTTTCCAAGTCCTAAATCGTTACCAATTAACCATAAATATTAATATACTAGGCTGTAGTCAGATTCGTCGCTTTCTGACTGCAGTCCACGGAAGAATTTATTTAAAGATCACTGATCGTCCAATTAACAAAATTCCAGTTGGAGTTGCCCGGAAATTTCCATACCTAGTTGCTGTACAAAATTCATGACTCGACTCCCTACTGATTATAAAATCCAACTCGATAAACAACCAACAAAATTTCAGGATTTTCACAGCTTTAGTTACTGAACTTATTTGGCCACTTAAAAATATCAAACGACTTCAGAAATTTATGAATCCAGCGCCATTAGATTCGTTATTCAAATCTCTACGTTCTAGACATCAGAAAATCCGTTTTTCGACAACGAATGACCGAGTTACAGCCAGATGAAGTCGGCTGTAACTATTACTCAGCAACCTGTTTCAGCATATTGTTATCATAGATTCGCATAAACCGTCCATATCATTAACCTAGGCGATCAAGAACTGATTTTCTAATCATAGATCAATACATATAACCTATCCATGCAAACCCTAATCAACATCTCTAGTTTTTACAAACAATCACAGCCTATACTTTTCAGATTTCAAACAAACATTACTTGCAAATATTATTACAAATCGGCTAGCATAACCTTTCATTCAAACATACAATCCGAAAACAACAAAATCAAAACACATGCACCCGAATATGATCTTGTAACATATGATGAATTCTAACCTTTAATAACTAGGTAAATAAGCCGAGACTTGGACAAGAATAATCCGGCTGTTCAAGCAAGATCACGACCGAATGAGATGAGCAGTTCTGCTTGTCGCGACCGAGACTGAAAGGGACTGGAAGGAGAGGCTGCTCGCGATCAACAGGGAGTGCAAAGGGGCTGTTTGCGGTCGAGGGGATGGAAGGATTTGCTGCCGTCGGCTGTTAGCTTTTAGGGTTTTGTGTTGTGAATGAATCATGCATGTGGGTTTGTATATATAGCGCAAAGAGAGATAATGGTTACGGTTTGGGTTTGAATTCGTGGCCGAGGACTTGGGTTTAAGGTTTGGGTTGCACACAATGAGTTTGCGGTTTGGGCTTGATCTCGGCCGAGAGTGATTTGGGTTGGTTCGGTTTGGGTTGCTCGCGGATATGGTCTTGGGTTTTGGATAGAAAGCATGGCCGAAGAGACTTGGGTTTAAAGTTTAAAACTTGGTTAACTCCTAGAGTCACAAGGAATCAAAGTTGGTTCGTGTCGCGGTTCGGTTCGGTTCGGTTCGTGTACATATTTACCATAATTATTTTATAACTAACACAATCCCATAATCGCACATCACGTATTCACTAACTCGTACACGTTTAATGCATAGCATATAATTCACTCGACAAGTATTACGTTTAAGTTATCCAAAAAACCCGGGATGTCACATTATCCCCATGTTGAAAGAATTTTCGTCCTGAAAATTGAGTAAACGCGGTTTAGCATGCAGCGTACATGTTTAGAGTGCCACGCACAAAGAGTTAGTTCGTTAAGATGGTACGCGAAGTTACAAGAAGTTCCCAAGTGCCATGCACAAAGATTTCCAAGTGTCATGCACAAGAATTTAGTTAACAATGGTACGCGAAAGTACGAGAAATTTCCAGGTTGTCACATCATCCCCATGTTGAAAGAATTTTCGTCCCGAAAATTTAGTTACTGGTATCGTTAGTTTGCTGCTCAGTTGCGAAGAGGTGTGGGTATTTGCTTTTCATTTGGTCCTCTCTTTCCCACGTGAACTCCGGTCCACGCTTAGAGTCCCAACGAACCTTTACGATCGGAATCTTGCTGTGCCTTCGAGTCTTGATCTCACGATCAATGATCTCGATAGGCTGTTCCACAAAGTGTAGTTGTTCATCCACTTGGATCTCATCCAATGGAATGACTAGAGTTTCATCTGATAGACACTTCTTCAGATTTGACACGTGAAATACGTTGTGAACTCCACTGAGTTCGGCAGGAAGGTCTAATTGATAAGCTACGGGTCCGATACGTTTCAAGATTACAAACGGGCCTACGTACCGTGGGTTAAGTTTGCCCCGTTTTCCAAAGCGGATTACACCCTTCCAGGGTGACACCTTTAGTAGGACGCGGTCGCCTACTTGAAATTCGAGCGGTTTGCGTCGTTGATCAGCGTAGCTTTTCTGTCGATCTCGTGCCGCCGCCATGCGGTTTCTGATTTGTACAATCTTTTCAGTAGCCTCAAGTATTAACTCAGGGCCTGTGAGTTGACTGTCACCGACTTCTGCCCAGCAGACCGGTGATCTACATTTACGACCGTATAATGCCTCAAACGGTGCTGCCGAAATACTCGTATGATAACTGTTGTTATATGAGAATTCTACTAGAGGCAGGTGGATTTCCCAACTAATTCCGAAGTCTATGACGCATGCCCTAAGCATGTCTTCCAAGGTTTGTATGGTCCTTTCACTTTAACCGTCAGTCTGAGGGTGATAGGCTGTGCTCATATCTAAGCGTGTTCCCAATGCTTTCTGGAGTGACTGCCAGAAGTTGGACGTGAAGCGAGCATCTCTATCTGAGATGATGGATGTTGGCACTCCGTGCCGAGAAACTACTTCCTTAATGTAGATGCGAGTCAACTTCTCCATCTTATCTGTTTCCTTAATAGCCAGGAAGTGTGCGGACTTAGTTAAACGATCCACAATTACCCAGATGGTATCGCAACCACCCAAAGTTCGCGGGAGTTTAGTGATGAAGTCCATCGAGATCTGATCCCATTTCCACACTGGGATCTCCGGTTGTTGAAGTAGCCCCGATGGCTTTTGATACTCTACCTTGACTTTTGCACAAGTCAAACACTTACTCACGTAGGTGGCTGTATCAGCTTTCATGTTGGGCCACCAATACGCAGCTTTAAGGTCTTGATACATTTTATCCGAACCAGGATGGACAGAGTATCGGGATTTGTGAGCTTCGTCCATGACTAGCTCTCTGAGGTTTCCGTAGAGAGGTACCCATATGCGATTCATGAAATACCGGGCTCCATTGGGTTTTACTTCCCAATCGCGTTCCATTTTTCCCACCGATTCGGCCTTCCTCCTTAATTGCTTCTAACTGGGCGTCGCGTATTTGTTCGGGTAGCCCCGAATGAATAGTGAGTTGTATTGCTCGTACACGGCGAGGTTTCAAGTGTTCCTTCCTACTGAGGGCATCAGCTACCACGTTAGCTTTACCCGGGTGATACCGAATGGCACACTCATAATCGTTCAAGAGTTCGACCTAGCGACGCTGTCGCATGTTCAACTCTTTCTGATCAAAGATGTGTTGGAGGCTCTTGTGGTCTGTAAAGATTGTGCACTTCGTTCCATAGAGGTAGTGTCTCCAAATCTTAAGTGCAAACACTACTGCTCCCAATTCCAGGTCATGCGTCGTGTAGTTTTTCTCGTGAACCTTCAGTTGTCGCGACGCATACGCGATGACCTTATCGCGTTGCATGAGTACGCATCCCAACCCCTCAATGGAAGCATCGCAATATACTACAAAGTCATATGTCCCTTCCGGCAAGGACAGAATGGGTGCACTGCAAAGTTTCTGTTTCAGCAATTGAAATGCTGCCTCCTGCTTGTCACTCCAAGCATACTTGATGCCTTTCTGGGTGAGGGTAGTAAGCGGTTGTGCGATCTTTGAAAATCCCTCGATGAAACGTCTGTAGTAACCAGCCAAACCCAAAAATTGGCGGATCTCCGTCGGTGTCTTGGATGCTTCCCAGTTTTTGATGGCTTCAATCTTGGCAGGGTCTACGTGGATACCCTTTTCATTCACGATATGCCCGAGAAACTGAACTGCCCGAATCTAGAAATCACACTTCGAAAGCTTGGCATATAGCTTTTCCTGTTGAAGTAATGCTAGCAGTAATCGTAGATGTTCAGCATGTTCTTCTTCACTTTTGGAATAGATGAGTATGTCATCGATGAACACAATGACAAACTTGTCGAGGTATGGTTTACACACGCGGTTCATGAGGTCCATGAACACCGCAGGTGCGTTGGTGAGACCGAAGGGCATGACCAAGAACTCATAATGGCCATACCGAGTGCGAAATGCCGTCTTAGCGATATCCTCCTCCCTGACGCGTAGCTGATGGTAACCAGACCGTAAATCAATCTTGGAGTAGTAACTTGACCCCTGAAGTTGGTCGAACAGATCGTCGATGCGAGGTAACGGGTATCGGTTCTTGACAGTAACCTTGTTGAGTTCCCTGTAGTCGATGCACATGCGGAAGGTCCCGTCCTTCTTCTTGACAAACAGGACTGGAGCTCCCCATGGCGAAACGCTTGGTCGGATAAATCCTTTTTCTAATAGCTCCTGAAGTTGGGTAGACAGCTCCTGCAGCTCGGCTGGAGCTAGGCGGTATGGAGCCTTGGCGATAGGAGTTGCAAGGTTCGCCAATTCGATTTCAAACTCCAATTGTCGATGGGGTGGAAGACCAGGTAGTTCTTCTGGGAATACATCGGAAAAATCACGGACGACAGGGATGTCTTCTATGCGTTTCTCGTCCTTAGGCTGTTTGGTAATCAGTGCGAGTAAAGCGAAGGAGTTCTTCCTCCGAAGATACTTCTGCGCTTGCATGTAAGAGATGATGTTGGTGACCGCGCTTGCCTTATCGCCTTGTACCGTCAAAATTTCGTCGTTCGAGAGCGGAATACGGATAGATTTTTCGAAGCAAAGAACTTCAGCCCGAACGTCAGATAGCCAGTCCATTCCGACTACCACGTCAAAACTACCCAAGGTAGTTGTCATCAGATCAATGGTAAAAGTGTGACCCGCGAGTTTGAGTTGACAGCCGGATACTATATGGGTCACATCTACAGAATTACCATCGGCTAATTCTATAACATAAGGGTCTCTAATGGTTTAGACGTGAGATTTAGGTTCTTCCTAAAAGACTCAGATATAAAGCTCCTATCCGCACCCGTATCAAAAAGCACAGTAGCAAAATGTTCATTAAGGGGAAACTTACCGGTGACCACGTTCGAGTCGTTTCTGGCATCTCCGCGGCCCAATGTGAATGCGCGACCTTTGGCACCTCCTGTGCCACCGTTCCAATTATTGTTGTTGTTATTATTGTTGTTGTGGTTATTGTGGTTGTGGTTGTTCCCACCATTGTTGTTGTTGTTACGCAGCTGTGGGCAGTCTCTTTTGAAGTGGGCGGTGCTACCACACTGATAGCATCCCCGGTTAATACCCTGCTGCTGACCTTGGGGTTAATTTTGATTTTGTCGGGACATGATTTCCCCACGACAATCCTTTGCCGCATGTCCCATCTTGCCACATTGTTGGCAGCGATTTCCGGCACAAGGGCCGTTATGATGAAGATTGCAGCGGTTGCACTGCGGCTTTCGACCTGCATAGCCGCTTGCGTTCTGGTTGTTGTTGTTGTTGTTGTTGTTGTTGGCGGGCTGATTTTGGTGACCCCGGTGGCTGTTGTAATGATTGAACCGTTTCTGGTTCCCCTGTTGCGGCTGAGATGACGAAGACTGTCGAGCAGACGAGTCTTCAAACTTTCTTTTGTTATCAGGGGCAACTTCAGTTGTACCCCGTGCTGGCAACTTCCTTTGCTCCACCGCCTTATCAGTGAGTTTGTGCGCCAATCGGATTGCTTGATGTTCAGTTACAGGGTTACTAGCCATTACCATACCCTGAATCTCCGGGACCAGACCCCCAAGATAGAACTCGAGTCTTTTCTCCACAGTGTTGGCCAGATCGGGACATAGAAATACCAAGTCATGATGTTTTGCTGTGTATGCCTCTATCTCAGATCCCACCATCTTGTGGTTCCATAAAGTTTGCTCCAACTGTTGCACTCTGTCTCGTGGACAGTACTCCTCTTTGATTAGGGCCTTGAACTCGGCCCAGGCCATTGCATTGGCAGCAATGAGTCCACGCGTTTGGACCTGTGCATTCCACCAAGTTAGTGCCCCATCTTCCAGCGTTGAGGCTGCATATTTGACCTTGTTGGCCTCTAGACAGTTGCACATTTCAAATACGGATTCAGATTTTTCGATCCAGCGGACCAGTCCAATGGGTCCTTCCGCCCCCGAGAATTTGCTTGGTTTCGCGTCAAGGAACATCTTGTAGGGGTTAAAGCCCCCTCCTGCTGACAGAGAACAGGTAGTCAGCAAGGAATTTTACTAGCCTCACTATTAGATTTTCACACGAAAATTTAATAATGGTTACCTGCCGGTTGGTTCTGAACACCCGCTAAAGCTGCGTTCACGTGCTCTTGAATCATGGCAGCTAGCTCTTCGGGCGTCAAGTTAAGGTTTCCACGT
Organism: Scalesia atractyloides; assembly: GCA_947069175.1. NCBI lineage: Eukaryota > Viridiplantae > Streptophyta > Magnoliopsida > Asterales > Asteraceae > Scalesia > Scalesia atractyloides. The sequence goes on along the minus strand of CAMTDV010000024.1, from coordinate 57,827,577 downwards.
CGTCCAGTTGCCATTTAGATCTTCGAAACACAACACAAACACACCCCGATAAGTCTATATATCCAATATAGTTATCCTACTTCGTACTTTAATAATTATCAAGTTATGTCAACTCAATATATTAAATAGTCAAAAGAAATACTTGATTAACTGAAATTTCAACGTCTTACAAAAGTGCAAATCAAACATATGAATTCACTATAAAGTCTCAAGTTTAAACACAAGTGGGAAAATAAATAGACTGAAGGAAAGTAAATAAAATAAACGAGACGTGTCAGTCGTCTACGTCTCCATCCCCCAAGTCACTGTCGTTGCCGTCGTCCTGCGCGGCATTTCCAGCTTCTACAGCTGGGTCCTCCTCCGGATCCTCCTCTGGATCCTCCTCTGGGTCCTCCTCTGGATCCTCTTCTGGATCCTCTTCAGGGTCCTCCTCTGGATCCTCTTCCAGATCCTCCTCTACCGGCACTGGAGGGGCCGGTGCTGGTGCAGGTGCTTGATTTTGCTGTAGCTCCTGAATGTTCCAACTATTTTCCAGGACTCTGTCCTCGAGCCAGTCGGCTCTTATCTGCTCAGCACGCAGATCTCTGGCTAAGGTGTTACGAGCTATCTTACTCGTATGATGCTCTTCCTCGAGCGAGTCGGTTTTACCTGTTAGTTGTCGGATCATCCATCCTTGTGCTAGAATGGTTTCCTGCATTCTTTCTATCTGTTCTTGTTGTTTCTGTATCCTGATTCTAAGTAGGTCAATTCCTACTTCTACAGAGTTAACCAGTTCAACCGGCACAGCGATGGTTGGGCGTGATGACGACTCCTCCCCCAGAGCGAGCCTTTTCCTCGCAGCTGAGCGCGTTTCCACGCCATAAGATGGTAAGGGTTCCACCATAGGTGCCTTTCCTGGCGCTCTTGGTGGCGTAAGTTTGTCGGACGATGATGATGATGACATTGCCTGTTAGGTTGTGTAGTTAGTTACGAGTTGTTTTCATTTCTTATTATGAAGTCATAATCTACATAACACAGTTGTGGTACATTGCATAACAAGATATAACAGTTCGGTGCCAGACTATGTCTAGTGTCGTGTATTCAGCTATAGTTTAGGTCTACTTCTAATGCAAACCTGGTTCTCTATAGCTAGTGGCTCTGATACCAATCTGTCACACCCTCAATTTCCACTTGCGGAGTTTTACCGCGAGGCGTGTGAACAAACCAGAATCTGAAACACTAGTACGTCGAACGACTCTATATGATTTGATAATACGTTTTCCAAAAATCATTTGATTAACCAATTATCGTAGATTTTAGATTGTCTTAGTTAGTTACTAAAGTTTAGCGGAAGCATTAAATAAGTATAGAAATGGGCGCCAACACAAACGCCAAAACAAATGAAAAACCCAAAACAACGTTTGTAATTGAGACTCGATAAAAGATGTCTTGTTCAATGCATGTGAGTGCACCTAGAGCTCCTAGCGTCCTGAGAAACATGTAAAGAAACAAGTGTCAACATTAAAGATGAGTGAGTTCACAGGTTTTCATAAATTCGTTTGTTCGGTTATGAGTTTGTTTCCCCCGTTATCCCTAACTCGGGATAACGATTTAGTTCCATTATTCCCATCCCGGAATAATAATGATGTTGGTTCCATTATTCCAAACCCGGAATAATAAGTTGTTGTTTCCATTATTCCAAACCCGGAATAATAAGTTGTTGTTTCCATTATCCTCAACCCGGGATAATAAGTTGTTGTTTCCATTATCCTCAACCTGGGATAATATAGTTGATTCGTAATTAAGTTCAATGTTAACATATATAGGTAGCTAGCCTAAAGTTATGTCACGTAAGAGTTCGCGATTGAAGCTGACTGTTGTGCCTCCGTTTTGCCAGGCCTATCATTGACCATGGCGAGGTTAGGCCAAATTATTCACCCGTTGACCATACCCGGTCGGCTAGCGCGACTAGCTCGGATGGGGCTTGTCGGGCCCAGTAGTACTACTTATAATTCCCCAGCTATTAAAACCCAATACTAACGATCCGAGAGATTGACGAGGACTTAAGTGATATAGCTACTTAGTGACCATAACATTACATTAACATCAACTTAGTTACCGGATAGTTATGTGGCGTTAATTTCGTATAACGTAAAGAGATTGAGTTTGAAGAGTGTATACATGTTTCTCCCCCTGTTGTTTAAAAACCGGATAAAGTTAGGGGCCGTGAACTCACCTTTATTTGCTCGGTTAGTGTAGCAAAGAAGTTGTAAAGGATGGGACCGCTAATTGCGTCCTAACAAACCAATTGATTTCAAGTCAGTGTGTGATCACACCAATACAAATTCTACACGTAATTTACGCACAAAGTGATACACACAACAAAATATCTAACACTCAAACATGCATGCAAGTATCCTCATGTGATCATAGTAATCAAAATAGTTTATCATGAACATAATCCAATCCATACAACACTTTGGTGCACACAATCACAAGTTATCAAGTTTCAGCTTAATACTCACAATTCAGCTGTTTTCTAGGATTTTTATAAAATAGTTCCAACATTCCAAAAATTCCAATTATTTTACAGCAGGTGACATTTATAATGTAGAAATTTATATAAATTTTCCAAGTCCTAAATCGTTACCAATTAACCATAAATATTAATATACTAGGCTGTAGTCAGATTCGTCGCTTTCTGACTGCAGTCCACGGAAGAATTTATTTAAAGATCACTGATCGTCCAATTAACAAAATTCCAGTTGGAGTTGCCCGGAAATTTCCATACCTAGTTGCTGTACAAAATTCATGACTCGACTCCCTACTGATTATAAAATCCAACTCGATAAACAACCAACAAAATTTCAGGATTTTCACAGCTTTAGTTACTGAACTTATTTGGCCACTTAAAAATATCAAACGACTTCAGAAATTTATGAATCCAGCGCCATTAGATTCGTTATTCAAATCTCTACGTTTTAGACATCAGAAAATCCGTTTTTCGACAACTAATGACCGAGTTACAGCCAGATGAAGTCGGCTGTAACTATTACTCAGCAACCTGTTTCAGCATATTGTTATCATAGATTCGCATAAACCGTCCATATCATTAACCTAGGCGATCAAGAACTTATTTTCTAATCATAGATCAATACATATAACCTATCCATGCAAACCCTAATCAACATCTCTAGTTTTTACAAACAATCACAGCCTATACTTTTCAGATTTCAAACAAACATTACTTGCAAATATTATTACAAATCGGCTAGCATAACCTTTCATTCAAACATACAATCCTAAAACAACAAAATCAAAACACATGCACCCGAATATGATCTTGTAACATATGATGAATTCTAACCTTTAATAACTAGGTAAATAAGCCGAGACTTGGACAAGAATAATCCGGCTGTTCAAGCAAGATCACGACCGAATGAGATGAGCAGTTCTGCTTGTCGCGACCGAGACTGAAAGGGACTGGAAGGAGAGGCTGCTAGCGATCAACAGGGAGTGCAAAGGGGCTGTTTGCGGTCGAGGGGATGGAAGGATTTGCTGCCGTCGGCTGTTAGCTTTTAGGGTTTTGTGTTATGAATGAATCATGCATGTGGGTTTGTATATATAGCGCAAAGAGAGATAATGGTTACGGTTTGGGTTTGAATTCGTGGCCGAGGACTTGGGTTTAAGGTTTGGGTTGCACACAATGAGTTTGCGGTTTGGGCTTGATCTCGGCCGAGAGTGATTTGGGTTGGTTCGGTTTGGGTTGCTCGCGGATATGGTCTTGGGTTTTGGATAGAAAGCATGGCCGAAGAGACTTGGGTTTAAAGTTTAAAACTTGGTTAACTCCTAGAGTCACAAGGAATCAAAGTTGGTTCGTGTCGTGGTTCGGTTCGGTTCGTGTACATATTTACCATAATTATTTTATAACTAACACAATCCCATAATCGCACATCACGTATTCACTAACTCGTACACGTTTAATGCATAGCATATAATTCACTCGACAAGTATTATGTTTAAGTTATCCGAAAAACCCGGGATGTCACAATGTGAAGCAGTGATTGTGCTGAGATTTGAAGATCATTTAGATATCACTAAACAAAGGGTTGAAATGTTTGGGATAGAAGGTTTTAGAGGATTATGGAGAACGATTCGAATACTAGACCTGATGTGGCTAGTGAACTGCTCAAAGGAGGATATTAAGTGTTTATTCTTTAGTAAGATTTGTTATGAAGAGCGTGAGAAAGAGCAAGTGATGCAATATCAGAGGGTTTTGAATGTCTATTATGCGCATGAAATTAATTCTGGAGGAATGTGGGAATCGAGTTGGAGAGAGATAGAATGAGAAGAGTTTCTGAAAGAAGAAAGGCGTCAGGAACAATTTCTAGAAAGAACAAAGTAGGGAAGACTGAGACGTTTTCAATTCATGACTAAAGTGCCACCTACAGATCAAACGCCGATTCCATCGCAAGAACGAAGAAAGAAGCCGATCAAGAACTTTTTCGGACGTGTCAGACAAAAGTAGAGCTTTGAAGACTGATCAAGACGAAGACGATATCCAAGGGGGAGTTTGTTAGTACCTAATGTCTATGTCTTAGTCTTGGATTGAGTCTTTTTAGTTTGGGCTAGATTATGTCAAAAGTATAGGGTATTTATGTAAATACTACACAAGTTCGCCCGGAACCAACATGTGAGAACAAGTTCGGCCGAACTTGTTCAAGACAAGTTCGCCTGAACTTATTATCCCACCAGCGAACTTGTGTTAGTATAAATAGGTGACTTGTGTTTTTCATTTGTAACTTCTGCAACTTTGATACTTGTACGGCGAAGCTCTGCCCGATCTGGATTTGACATGTAAATGAACTTTATGATCAATAAACAACAATTAAACAGTAAATCTTTGCATATTCGATTAACACGTCATATAGTTTCCGCCTATACGAACGTTAGATACCAATTTAGGTTCCTATGCTAAACATGGAGCGATCTAACATGTACTAATTTCCAAGGAAATCAGACAAGTTCGCCCGAACTTGTATCCCACCTCAACAATTGGGACAAGTTCGCCTGAACTTGTCTAAGTTTCCTAGGAAACCAGACAAGTTTGCCCAAACTTGTACCCCAAGGTACAAGTTCACCCGAACTTGCCTACTGTTCTTTTACCCGTTAACCATTTCAGCATTTCGGAAGACTGATGCACTTCTGTTCGCTTACAGGCTGATCTGGCGCTCTCCTCAACTCATCTCAGATCCCGTCTCTCTCCTAAAACGCACCCACAGTGAGTATACTTGAACCCCTTTTACGCTTAAACGCACTTTTGGGTGTCACATATGTTCGTATATCAAAACACATCACACAACTCTCAAACGCTTATTCGCAACCCGCTGAATTACATGACTATACGTGTAATCTGCTGAATTGTGTGTATTGCTTGATTGCTTGTACGCCACCCTTAACATGATAGTATACTAGAGGTTGACCCGCCACCCGGAGGTCCGGGTTGTTAAGGCTCACATTTTTCATTTCTATTTTATTTTCTCTTTAGGATGTGGACACTTGTTCGCATGCCTCGATCAATCGCGGTTTGTTGGTTTACTTGAATCTAAGTAGTTACATAGTTTACATCTCTTACGTATGTCATGCGGTTTATGCTAAACGCTTTTATATCTATTATGTATGAAAACTTGTATGTTCACCTTTACTTAATTGTATTGACGTTTTATTTTAACACATGTGGCAGGTTGAGGATTTTGTCTACTTGCAAACGGATTAGGATTGGTCTACTAGAAACACATTGTAATAGAAATCTCGGGGATATCGAACTTGATTTGTATTATGAGTATGCTTGAATTTTGTAATCTGTTTAAGGATTTTTTGTTAGTAGTATGGGATATTAACGTTTAAATATTGTCGCTTAAATAGTGTCATGGAATTTCTCATGAGACAATCTGGTTCACCTAGTGTCACTACCCCGATGTTTCCGCCATCGGTTGGGGTATGACACTTCTCAAGTTTAAAAAAAAGGAGGGGATGGTGACTTATGTGTGTATGCAAGTTGTAAGAATGGCAGAATGTTCACTGTAGGTAATGTTACAATTAAGCTAGCTATGAGTATTTTAAGAAAGTAATGGAGGGCGTTATGGTAATGTACACATTCCAATGGAATGTTTTAAATTCCATCAAGGTTTTAAAGGAATGTAACTTTCCTATAAATGGGTGAATTTAATGGAATGAATTCCGATTCCATTTCCTTGATTGTCAAACCAAACATGTTCTTAGATGGAAAACATTTCAATTCCAATTCTAATTCCAAGGAATTCCATGAACCAAACATCCCCTAATAATTCTTGAGTTTTTCCTAATGATTGGAATGATTAAAGAGTGTGGTAGAAGAGAAGTGTGTAATGGAGAATATGGGAGAGAAATGATTCAGGAAAACTTGTGGATTAGACTTTTAATTTATAGGCATGTTGGGCTAGGCATGGGGCGTGCCTGGATCACACGGGCCATGCCTGGCGAGGTGACTAGTTGTTCCTGGTTATTCGAGACACGAGGTATGTCTTGTCAACTCGGGTCGTGGTCAACTTTGTGGGCCCCACGGAATCTTCCAAATCTTCAAGAAGCTTTTCTTTGTCTGTACTGCCGAGGCACGGGGCGTGCCTAGCTTTCTTTGTTTGATCTTCGCACGGTGGGCTTTTGGAGGTGTCTGGATCCGAGGCATGGTGCGTGTCTGGGCAGTTTCTTCTATTATTCTTTGTTTTTGGCCCGCTTTAGCTTCCTTTATTAATCTTGGGGTATTTTTGTCCTGAAAATTTAGTATAAACCAATTTAAGATTACGTTGAACACTTCATTAACAAAACATATTGAAAAGGTAATAATTTGATATAAAACATGTGCATTTTTGCTCATATCAGGGATTCGAGATTCTATTCGTTAAGGTATTGGTACAATAACGACACTTCGTATAACAAGTGAAAAATACCTAAAAAATAAAGTCATAATATGCTTAAAAGGATATCGTTACATGTTTTAAATGGGTCAAATATCATAGAACGAATATAGGTATTGGTTCTTATGATACCGATATTGTTACGATATTCATATCGGTTCGGCTCATCACAATACCGATACTCACTATAGCTTTCATACAATTTTTTTTCATTATGTATTCCGGTATAAATTGTTTTGAAACGAAGTTGTATTCAAGATATAGTTTTTTTTTTGTATCGTAAGCTAAGCTATGACGAGTGTTGGTACGTACCTGTGCTGTGACGAACCTAACTAATAGCAACATCGATATCGGTGTAAACATTATTGGAACCATTATTTGTTTTCATGATACAACTTTATTATTTTAAATTACATCAGACGACTTCAACTTTTATGTAATGAAACCATTGTAAAAACATTTTCTTATCGTAAACTATACCAATTATTGCTATCATAATGAACCAAGTTGTGTTTCTTGTGTGGTAAACTATACCCCGATTGTTGGTATTGTACCTGTAATGGAACAAACTAAACAGGTACCAACTAAACAACGTGTGTACCCTTATTAGTATTCGTTATTATGGTTTTCAATCAATATAAGATATATTTTTCTTTTCATATATAATATTTTATAAAACATTGAATATACCGTTGCGCCACGATTATTTGTATTTACGTTTCGATATAAATTCTATCAAAACCGAACCCCCACAATGTATGGGAATAACCTACTCGTAAGATTTTTATTTAGTAGGTAACTGGTTTAACATATAAACATAACGTGTATAAAAAAACTAATAGGAGGGTGAGTATGTGAAACCATAACATAGGTTAAGTGATTGAGGAAGTGGATGATGTCGCGATAACGTGACAGTGAATGAGAACTCACTCTCACTTATTGTTTTGGTCAAAAATTACCGAAGCAATTTAGGGATCAAATTAGTTTTGTGAGGTAGTGTGCTATGTAGATTAGATAAAAATGTGTTAACTTGATTAAAAGTATAAACAGTTTCAGGATATAGTTCCAGGATACATAACTATATCAATTCGTAAAAACAATGCAATAAAGTAAAGGTTGACACGTGATATACGAGGAAAGCTCTTGATCAATCTAGATCGCCGGCATAAAACCTCGGGAGCTGACAATGCAAGCTGCCTTGTTCTTCTTATTGATCAAACAGCAGGATACAACTTCGGGATACTGCTTGGATCAGCTCTAAGTGTTACAAAGTTTGAACAATGTGAGTGTAGTGAGTGTTTTCGAGTGTTGCTGTAATCAGAAAGTGAAAGAGTGCGAGATGATGTATGCCTTATCACTGATCCAAGTGCCCTTTAAATAGTAAACAAGACTAACTAACTATCCTACATTTTTGGGATCCTTCGAATATTCCCTCTTGACCGTTATAGACCCTTTCTTCCGACCTCCAACGTCTTTCTTTCAACCGTCATGACCGAGTCTTCTGGAAGACCAAGCCTTGTGAACGTTGGTACCTTGCATTCAAAGAAAATCATTAGTAACGAGCAGGATACTCCCGCAGGATGTTACCAATCTGGCAGTATCCTGGTCGCTGTAATCAATATATAAGGTCAAGATATATCCTCATGATATGAGTCAGAAAATTCCACCCATAACAATTGTCCCTAAAAATATAGCTGTTGGGATCCCCTGATCTAAATGGTTTATTTTTCTTTGTGCAGATCGAGGCTTTTAATGGGATGTAGATATGATGTGACATGGTGCAACTTCCAATGCTATTTTCACTCCATGCCTATCTATCTCGCCCCTATATCTTCTCATTTTCTGTTTGAAGATCATCCATTCTTCTCAGAATTTTTAGGTATACTCTTCCTCTTTCTCTCCTTTTTTCTCCGTCTTGCTTCTTTCTTTTGTCATGGCCAATCGAACACGTTCACATACCGGCGACTCCGTTCCAACATTCGTTGAGCAAAACTTGCTCAAGGAGCCAATGAAAGAAGTCTGTTCTTTTGACAATGCCGACATTGCCGCTTTAAGAGCCTCCGACGCCTTCCCTGCCGGAGCGATTATCCGTCCGTTTGATCGGAACCTCCAATCAGAGGTATCTTCTAGCGAGTGGGTCTGTTTCTTGTATTATCCTTTTTCTATTGGACTTCGATACCCCTTTTCGGACTTTATCATGCGTTTCTTCCAACTCACTCGTCTCAGTTTTGCCCAAACCATGCCTATGGTTTGGAGGGTGCTAGCGGTGTTGGACCGGATCAAAACTCATCATGTCCCTGAGTTTTGTGTTGAGAATATAGCTATTGCTTACCATCTGCAATCCCACGGCTCTAGCCACTTCTTGCTTTTTTCCACCTCCAAACACCCCCTCATTCTCAAGGCAACCAAAAACGAGGATGAGTGAAACGAAAGTTCTTTTTTGTAAAAAGGGACTCCATTGACAAGGGTGTCGATCTTCCTGTGAAATGGTTTACTACTGGTAGGATTTAGGGTTTTGGGACTATCCCTAAATGTATCCTGAACGTACATCCCGAACTAACATCCTTGTTTACTTCTTTTGCAGCGAATCTGAAAGAGCTAGCCCCTCCATCCGCAGAATCGGAAGACAGGATCAGTGCCATCTACTGGCTATCAGAGAGTGAAAGAAGATTTTCTCCACTCCCACAAGTTTAAGCCAACATTCAAGCTCCAACATGTCTGGTAAGAATACCTATTCTACATATCTTTGCATATATTCAATTAATTAAGCTATAAGAGTATATAAGAGTTGAGAGTTTCCCCTTTCGTGCAGAGCCAGCCAAAGTCCCAGAGGTCTTCGATCTTGAAGAAATTGACAGCTACTATGGCCCTATCCAAGTGAAGAAGGAATCCAGTAAGCCATCCTCTGTATCCAAGCCTGCAACCAGCTCCAAGGCCACGGCCATGCCTAGACCTTCCCCTGCCACGAAGCCACATGCCACCAGCTCTCGAAAGAGAAAAGAAACAGACTCCCCTGCTACCGATGAGGCTTTTCCATACGAGAACCAGGGATTCCTCGACTCCAGTGCCTTGATGACTTCTTCTCTTAACCAGGTAAGTATCCTTATCCGTATCCTGTACACATATGCTGAACAAATATCCTGATTATATTATGTACATACTGATACTTGTATCTGGACTATAGGGTCTCGGTCGCCTGATGCATCTTTATGAGGACGCATGTGGGGTCAACAGGATGCTAGAGGCCAAGCTGAAGGAAGCTCAAGTCACGATCAAGAACCACGAAAAGATCGTTGCCGCCAAATCCCAGCATTATGAGGACAAATACAAGGCCATGACTCGGGAAACTCAGGCCGCCATCCAAAAGGCTAATTAGGATGCCCAGGCAAAGGTGGATGCAGCCCAACTCTAGCATGAGCAGGATATGAACTCCTACCGGGAAGGCCTCAAAGGTTCTGTCGTGATTTCCCTCCTCCAAGCCAGGCTGAAAATGGCGTATGAAGCCAGAGCTGCAGACTTCGAATGCCCTGCTTGGAACATCAGCGCTTGGGAGGCGAAGCTAAAGGACCTAGGAGGTAAACCTGTGGAGTATCCTGCCAAGCCAGCGGTTGTAGAGTCTTCCAAGGCGGTTGAAGTTGCAGTTGGGCTCCCAAGGATCCTGAGGCTGATGCTGGTGCTGGTGGTCAAGGTGCTGATGCTGATGGTGAGGATGTGGCTGATGATGCTGTCGAAGTGGAGAAGGTTGGTGAAGATGCCGCTGTGTGAGGGCATCGAAGTGGGCAATGATGGATATTATTGCTTAGGCCGGAGCCCACTATTTTTCAATTTGAATGGTCTGTAATCCCCTAAACAATTTTACTTTTCCTGCACTTGAACAATTTATATTTCCTACACTTTAAACATTAGTATTTTGTGATGACCCGAGGTGGAGGGATCCTGGGTTTCAGGACGAAGCCTTTGGTCATCATTGTTTATATGCTTTTAGATCTTATCACATTCTTGGTGGATGGGTCTTGGTTTAAGACGAAGCCAAGAATGTGACATTTTGCAATGTTAATAATAAACTAACCTTTCCGTTTTATCTGTTGTTGTATATTTTTATTTTGAAAGACATGTTTTTAAACATCATGAGCAAATATCCTGCTCAGGATCCTGATAAGTTTTTGTTACTTTTAATGAAAAATTGTTAGACGAAAACTTGGTTGAGTATAATCTTAGGTTACCCAAATAAGATTTCCAGAATTCGATAAATAAGAAATCATACCACGAATACTTAGGCAAAAACATTCGATTCCAACCTTCGAATCTGTCACACCCCGACCCGCAGCGGAAAAGGTGATCGGGGCATGATTGGGTTATCATCAAAGCTCATGACATTTATTATAATGTTTCATATTCATTAATACATTTTAATGGGAAATATACAATCATAATTACATCATGTCCTAAACATCAATCTAGGCTTCATTGTTTTCTTCTAAGGCATTTCCTATGTTTTCCTTGCTTCATCCTGTTCACATGTATCATGTGTAAAAATGGTTTTTGGATCAACAAAAAGTTGGCGAGTGAATCCTATGAAAAACATTTGAACAAGTTTATTTAATTGATTATAAAATAAAGTGCACAACCACACATGAGTAAAAATAGATGTAAACTTATTCACCAATCATTTAATATTAAATAATGCACACATGAACAATAATGGATCGTTTTGAGGCACGCGTTGCTCAACTCGTCTCCCACGAGGAACTGATGGGCCTAATGAATGATTTGCATAAACTTGACAATATGAAATACATAACTATAACAATATAAACTAAATAATACACACACGAACAATAATGGATTTGTTTTGAGGCACGCGTTGCTCAACTCGTCTCCCACGAGGAACTGATGGGCCTAATGAATGAATTGCATATAACTTGACAATATGAAATACATAACTACAAACAATATATATACAATCTAAGTTTAGATCACAATATGGTATGGCACAAGTTTAAATAAACGAGTTAATTTTGGTGACACATGACACACCCCAAAACGTGTAATTAAAAAGGGGAGTTGTAAGATTCACTCACATTGGGTGCGTTCGGTTGATGATGTTGAATGCGCACGAAGTTGGTTTTAACCACGAGTGAAACTAACCTAGCATAATGGTTCGGTAAGTAAACGGATTTTATTAATCCATTTTAGTAGGATTGTTGGGTGTATTTTTGTGAGTTTAAGGCTATTTTCTAACCTTAAAAACGTTATGTTTAGGTATTTTTAATTGATTTTTAAATAAAATAAATAAATAAAACTAATAAAAAAATGTTGACTTTTTGCGACCGTTGACCGTTGACCGGTCAGACTGTGTAATTGTGTGCGCCGGGTGAGGCTCGAACCCGAGACCTCCCGTTCGCGTGCACGCAGCTCTACCAACTGAGCTACGTGTCTAACCTGAAATATTTCTGGTTTTAATTATATTTATATACTAATTGAATTAAACCGAAAATCATTTATTTTTAAAAACGATTTTAATGCATCGAACCGGTGTTCTCCACAGGTCTCGAACCCGGGACCTGTGGTTTAGGTTAACACACAGTCCACCGCTGGACTGTGTGTCTAACTTGGTAAATACTCTGATTTTTATTATACTTATATACAAACTAAATAATTTCATTTCTGTTTTATATAAAAAGTTTGATAATTGCCCGAACCGGTGCGGTAGTCTGGACTCGAACTCGTGACGTGTGATTAAACGTTCACACAGTCCACCACTGGACTGTGTGTCTATCTTGGTTATTATTCCGGTTTTTATTAAACTTAACATCTATAAGCGGTGACTCCGGTTCGGTTAAAAAAAGGAACATTTTTATTAAGGCGAGTGTGCGTGGGACAAGAATCGAACTCGAGACGTCTGCGTGTTTATGTGCACAAGTCCACCGCTGGACTGTGTGTCTAACCCGAGATATATCTTGATAATTATACTTATATAAGACTGAACTTCGTCTTCTTCGTCAGACTTAACCAGAATCGGAGTCCGGCTGGTTCGACGATTTAATCAGGTTTCTTTAGGGTGTTGTGATTAATTACATGTAAGATTAATAAAAAGAATAAGAGATTAAGTGTAAGGTATACCGAACTGGACTCCTCTGTTTCGCCGGCGAAACTCCGGTGACAGCAGATTATTCCGGCGACGTGTGTCTTGCGGCAGAGGGTCTTCAGGGAGCTTGAGATGAGTGTAGGTGGCTTCGGTATAAGCTCTGGGGGTTCAGTAAGGCACAGAGGTGAAAGGGTCGGTTTTCCGGCGAGTTGCCGAAGTTCTCCGGCGAGGGAAATTATGTCGGGAAAAAGTGTGATTGTGAGCGAAAAAGCTAGCAGAGGTTTGAGGGGGTATTTATAGGGCAGAACATCGACGTATTTAGTCCGATTTCCTCTTGATTCGTCGGTTAAAGATTTTCCGGCGGTTATAGCTTGTGTCGCGGACTGGACATCAGTTATAACCGATGTTGAGGTTTAATGTTTACGTTAAGTCATAGATAACCGACGCCGTTTGACGAAATCGTCGGATTTTCCGGCGTCAACGGATTTGGGCGCGTCAGTTTGACTGGGTTTGATTTCTGTTTCGTTATTTGAATTAATTGTCTGGATATATTACCAAAGAATACAAGTGGCGCAGTGGTTGGATACATGAGTGTTAAGGCTTTGCTTGACCGGTTTGACCCGGCTGACCCGGGTTCGAAACCCGGCAGAAGCCTTTTATTTTTAAACCACTATTTTTAATACTTTTTCAAATATAAATTATATATTCCAATATACTTATTAATTATGTATCGTTTAAAAATAATTTGGGCATTTAATACGCAAAGAAATTTTTAACTGATTGTTCGGTTAATAAACAGAGCGGGTTTGGTAAATCCGGTTTTTGACGGATGTTACAGTATCCCCTGCTTTTTAGAAATTTCGTCCAGAAATTTAAGTAGTGATATATTTGTCTAAAAATGATGGTGTTTAGTTTGACAGTTACATACTTAGAAAAAGAGTAAGAGTTTAAGTTTTTGTTTGAGGCGGTAACGTCCCTTGTAAGGGTTAAGTACCCTGTTACAGGAATCGCTTTTTGTTGCCTCCAGTAAAAATATTGATAAGCAGAGTTGATTCACTAAATATGATATCATGCGTAAGAGTTTTGATATGTTTGGAAGGATAGGGTTATATCCTAAAAATTTCTAATACTACAACCTACATGGAACTTCTCATAACCGTCTAACAATGCCTCTGATTCTTTGTCAAGAATACTTATATATAGGAAGTACCAGCGGCGTATCCACCATATTCTTGTCAAATTTTCATTGGTTTTATCAGTAAGTTATGATTGGTTCTATGATGTGACTCTAAACATAAATAAACGCCACAACCAATGTACCAAGAAATTACTAAATCCTACATAGAACTTCTCATAACCGCCTGACAATGCCTCTGATCCTTTGACAAGAATACTTATATATAGGAAGTACCAGCGGCGTATCCACCATATCCTTGTCAAATTTTCATTGGTTTTATCAGTAAGTTATGATTGATTCTATGATGTAACTCTAGAACATAAATAAACACGACAACCAATATCTGAGTCCAAATTCTGATAGCATACATGTTTGAATGGTGACAGTTCCTCTCTCGTTTGTTATGATGGAGAGGTTAGTTTATGTAGAAATAGAACACAATCAATTTCTTTAAATGGCGAGATGATATGAATGTAACACAAATTTCAACCAAGACAATACTAAATCCTACATGGAACTTCTCATAACCGCCTGATAATGCCTCTGATCCTTTGGCGAGAATACTTATATATAGGAAGTACTAGCGGCGTATCCACCATATTCTCGTCAAATTTTCATTGACTTTATCCGTAAGTTATGATTAGTTCTATGTGACTATACAACAAACACAACAACCAATACTTGAGTCCAAATTCTGATAATATCCATGTCTGAATGATGACAATACCTCTCTCGTTTGTTGTGATGGAGAGGTTAGTCATTGTGGAAGTGAGACATAGCTCAACTTCTTTGAATGATGAAATTGAAATACACTGAAATGTATGATGAACAAACTTTGACCAAAACATACTAAATCCTACATGGAACCTCTCATAACCGCCTGATAATGCCTCCAATCCTTTGACAAGAATACTTATATATAGGAAGTACCAGCGGCGTATCCACCATATTCTTGTCAAATTTTCATTGACTTTATCCACAAGTTATGATTAGTTCTATGTGACTCTACAACAAACACAACAACCAAAAGATCGTATTGCATGTACTGAAAATGAAAAATGTCTGTGCGATCAAGGCTCAATCAAACGGAGCCGATCGTATTGCATGTACTGAAAATGAAAAATGTTTGTGCGAGCAAGGCTCAATCAAACGGAGCCGATCATATTGCATGTACTGAAAATAATAAACTTAATCTAAACAATAATCACACAAACAGTTTATACATGGAACCTCTCATAACCCCCTGATAATGCCTCCGATCCTTTGACAAGAATACTTATATATAGGAAGTACCAGCGGCGTATCCACCATATTCTTGTCAAATTTTCATTGACTTTATCCACAAGTTATGATTAGTTCTATGTGACTCTACAACAAACACAACAACCACAAGATCGTATTGCATGTACTGAAAATGAAAAATGTCTGTGCGATCAAGGCTCAATCAAACGGAGCCAATCGTATTGCATGTACTGAAAATGAAAAATGTCTGTGCGATCAAGGATCAATCAAACGGAGCCGATCGTATTGCATGTACTGAAAATAATAAACAATAATCACTCAAACAGTTTATACATGGAACCTCTCATAACCGCCAGATAATGCCTCTGTCCTTTGGCAAGAATACTTATATATAGGAAGTACCAGCGGCGTATCCACCATATTCTTGTCAAATTTTCATTGACTTTATCCTTAAGTTACGATTGGTTCTATGTGATTCTAAAACATAAAGAAAAACATAAAACTAAACGATTGGAGTTGAATCTTGATTTTCGGTGAAGAGGACTAGTTGGGTGGTTTCGTTTGGGCCGTCATTATCTTCGACAGGATTGGCGTTGATGTTGAAAACTCTTCCTCTTGCTGGTGGCCTAGTGATTGGGTTTTCTTGATTTACTTGGTTAACTGGGTTTGATTGAGCTTGAGCGTTTATGATGTTAACCATCGAGGGCACGTGTTTCTATAGTGGTAAGGGTCGCCACAATTGAAACAAGCTCGAACATAAGGTAACATGGGGTATTGAGGTTGTTGATATGTTTAGATCATATTTTGAGTAGGGGGTGTGGTTTGGTTTTGAGGGGTGCGGCAAACCTTGCTCAAATGACCATAGCGTCCACAATTTGCACATAGTCGACAAGGTAAGGTAAGGGGATGGTGATAAAAACAGGTGTTACATCGAGGGTGAGGTCCAAGGTATGGTTTCTTATTTGGGTAAGTTGAGTTGGGTGTTATTTGAGTGATTGGGATAGCTTGGATGGGTATGGCGTGTGAAATTGGTGGATTACGTTGGATAGTAGCGAAAAGTTGCCCGTCTCTTTTTCTCTTAGAAATGGGTTGAGAAGGGGATTCAGTTTGGGTGGAGTTTGAAGTTTCAGTTTATGCTTTATCCTTCTTCTTCTCCTCCTTGAAGTCTTTGTTCCGGATTCGGTTCTAGGTGAGCTCTGTAGCTAGCTCCATTGCTGCTTCCAAAGTTGCAGGCGTGGTACTTATTACAGAGTCTTGAATCTTTGACGGAAGACCTCGAATGTAGTGCTCGATCAAATGGTAGAGGGGAGTGAACAAGTTGGGAACCATTTGATTTAACTCGAGGAATCTTTTGTTGTATGTGGTGTGGTCGCCTTCCTTTTGCTTCAACGAATAGAACTCATCTTCTAATTTCTTGATTTCACTCCTTGGGCAAAACCGTCTTATCATGATTTCCTTCAACTCTTCCCAAGTCAAAGTCATAGCATCGTCAATGCCTCGTTTGGCCTTCTCTGTATTCCACCAAGTAAGTGCTATTCCATATAAACGACCAGTAGCATATCGTACTTTGCGATCGTCGGGACAATCGCAATTTAGAAAAGTGTTCTCCATTTCTTCAAACCAATGGAGGAGAGCGGTGACACCTTCAGTCCCTTCGTATTTTGGAGGGTCGCAGGATTTGAAATGCTTGTAGGTGCATTTAGTGGTATTTGGGGGAGGGTTGATAGCGTGTTGATCTTCTTGATTGACAGGATTAGCGGTAAGTGCTTGTTGGACTTGGATTACAATGTTGGGTATTACGGCAGCCATTTGTTGAGCGATTAGGGCAGCCATGCGCTCGCGGGCTTTTCCTGCTCTCATCTTCCTACGGCGAGGCTAGAAGACATCTACAAGGAATATGTATCATGAGTATGAGTTGGGTGTTTTTGGGATCATGGGTCGTATTTAGGAATGAACATTCATAAAATAAATATAGAAAAATAAATCTACTACATCCATAGGATGTCTTGGGCTTTGCTCGTCATTGGGCCTTGCATGCCGCCATACTTCACCTTCGTAATCATGTGGGCCCCCATGAATACCGGGCTTTTCATATGGTTCGCATGTGTTAGCCTGGTTACGTACACTAAAACCCGGAGAAAATCGAGAAATATGTATATAACGTAGATATTCGGAATGTGTCCATGTGTAGACACGGTGACACCTCAAAGTGGGGTTAGTTCGAACGACGTTTGGTGTGGCATGCTTTGGCCTAATAGGTCCTTCGTACTCTCATCGTTAGTCCCCAGGTAGGCAAACTGGTCCGTTATATTGGATTTATACGAATGCCAACCTAGACAGGACGTTCCGACTACCGGTACTTGTACCCTTCCAGTTACTACATGCCCGTCGCAGAACTTACTTTGAGGAGATTTGAAAATTGCGACAAAATCCTTGAATAACAAAAGTATGAAGATGATTTGAATATATGAATATTGAAATATTTATGATGAATGTGTATGTAAGTATGTATGTTTGACTGTAAGTATAAACAAATATGAAACAAATAAACATCATAAGTTTGTATGTAACCACCTAAACAATTAAAATTTAGGCAACTATAGTATAGGCTCTAAGGGTCTAATAACCTATCCTATATCCCTATAGTCATGGCTCTGATACCAATCTGTCACACCCTGACCCGCAGCGGAAAAGGTGATCGGGGCATGATTGGGTTATCATCAAAGCTCATGACATTTATTATAACGTTTCATATTCATTAATACATTTTAATGGGAAATATACAATCATAATTACATCATGTCCTAAACATCAATCTAGGCTTCATTGTTTTCTTCTAAGGCATTTCCTACGTTTTCCTTGCTTCATCCTGTTCACCTTATCATGTGTAAAAATGGTTTTTGGATCAACAAAAAGTTGGCGAGTGAATCCTATGAAAAACATTTGCACAAGTTTATTTAAATGATTATAAAATAAAGTGCACAACCACACATGAGTAAAAATAGATGTAAACTTATTCACCAATCATTTAATATTAAATAATGCACACATGAACAATAATGGATCGTTTTGAGGCACGCGTTGCTCAACTCGTCTCCCACGAGGAACTGATGGGCCTAATGAATGATTTGCATAAACTTGACAATATGAAATACATAACTATAACAATATAAACTAAATAATACACACACGAACAATAATGGATTTGTTTTGCGGCACGCGTTGCTCAACTCGTCTCCCACGAGGAACTGATGGGCCTAATGAATGAATTGCATATAACTTGACAATATGAAATACATAACTACAAACAATATATATACAATCTAAGTTTAGATCACAATATGGTGTGGCACAAGTTTAAATAAACGAGTTAATTTTGGTGACACATGACACACCCCAAAACGTGTAATTAAAAAGGGGAGTTGTAAGATTCACTCACATTGGGTGCGTTCGGTTGATGATGTTGAATGCACACGAAGTTGGTTTTAACCACGAGTGAAACTAACCTAGATAATGGCATAATGGTTCGGCAAGTAAACGGATTTTATTAATCCATTTTAGAAGGATTGTTGGGTGTATTTTTGTGAGTTTGAGGCTATTTTCTAACCTTAAAAACGTTATGTTTAAGTATTTTTAATTGATTTTTAAATAAAATAAATAAATAAAACTAATAAAAAAATGTTGACTTTTTGCGACCGTTGACCGTTGACCGGTCAGACTGTGTAATTGTGTGCGCCGGGTGAGGCTCGAACCCGAGACCTCCCATTCGCGTGCACGCAGCTCTACCAACTGAGCTACGTGTCTAACCTGAAATATTTCTGTTTTTAATTATATTTATATACTAATTGAATTAAACCGAAAATCATTTATTTTTAAAAACGATTTTAATGCATCGAACCGGTGTTCTCCACAGATCTCGAACCCGGGACCTGTGGTTTAGGTTAACACACAGTCCACTGCTGGACTGTGTGTCTGACTTGGTAAATACTCTGATTTTTATTATACTTATATACAAACTAAATAATTTCATTTCTGTTTTATATAAAAAGTTTGATAATTGCCCGAACCGGTGCGGTAGTCTGGACTCGAACTCGTGACGTGTGATTAAACGTTCACACAGTCCACCACTGGACTGTGTGTCTATCTTGGTTATTATTCCGGTTTTTATTAAACTTAACATCTATAAGCGGTGACTCCGGTTCGGTTAAAAAAAGGAACATTTTTATTAAGGCGAGTGTGCGTGGGACAAGAATCGAACTCGAGACGTCTGCGTGTTTATGTGCACACAGTCCACCGCTGGACTGTGTGTCTAACCCGAGATATATCTTGATAATTATACTTATATAAGACTGAACTTCGTCTTCTTCGTCAGACTTAACCAGAATCGGAGTCCGGCTGGTTCGACGATTTAATCAGGTTTCTTTAGGGTGTTGTGATTAATTACATGTAAGATTAATAAAAAGAATAAGAGATTAAGTGTAAGGTATACCGAACTGGACTCCTCTGTTTCGCCGGCGAAACTCCGGTGACAGCAGATTATTCCGGCGACGTGTGTCTTGCGGCAGAGGGTCTTCAGGGAGCTTGAGATGAGTGTAGGTGGCTTCGGTATAAGCTCTGGGGGTTCAGTAAGGCACAGAGGTGAAAGGGTCGGTTTTCCGGCGAGTTGCAGAAGTTCTCCGGAGAGGGAAATTATGTCGGGAAAAAGTGTGATTGTGAGCGAAAATGCTAGCAGAGGTTTGAGGGGGTATTTATAGGGCAGAACATCGACGTATTTAGTCCGATTTCCGTCTTGATTCGTCGGTTAAAGATTTTCCGGCGGTTATAGATTGTGTCGCGGACTGGACATCAGTTATAACCGATGTTAAGGTTTAATGTTTACGTTAAGTCATAGATAACCGTCGCCGTTTGACGAAATCGTCGGATTTTCCGGCGCCAACGGATTTGGGCGCGTCAGTTTGACTGGGTTTGATTTCTGTTTCGTTATTTGAATTAATTGTCTGGATATATTACCAAAGAATACAAGTGGCGCAGTGGTTGGATAGATGAGTGTTAAGGCTTTGCTTGACCGGTTTGACCCGGCTGACCCGGGTTCGAAACCCGGCAGAAGCCTTTTATTTTTAAACCACTATTTTTAATATTTTTTCAAATATAAATTATATATTCCAATATACTTATTAATTATGTATCGTTTAAAAATAATTTGGGCATTAAATACGCAAAGAAATTTTTAACTGATTGTTCGGTTAATAAACGGAGCGGGTTTGGTAAATCCGGTTTTTGACGGATGTTACAGAATCCTTTGCAATGTATCCAGCTTGGATGTCCCTTGTCTGTGCAGGATGTTGCATCAGTATATGACATACTTGAGTATCCCTTCACTTAATGATCAAATTTTGTAACATTTTCTCCATGAAAGGATGTGTGTGATCATGGTCACATCTATGAAATCTTTTAAAAACTATAATTTCACAGGGGATGAGCCCTTAGTATCCTGGGGATAAACCCTTAGTATCCGGGGATAGACCCTTAGTGTCCTGGGGATAAACCCTTAGTATCCTGGGGATAAACCCTTGTTTTCATGCGCTATAGGCGGGAGTGTATAAACTCCAAGACTTAGAAAGGTGAAAACCTTTAAACCTTAGAGAGTATGAAAATACCCTTTGGCGAGAGAGGGTGATCAATCCTCATATACCGTAAGGATCCGAGATATAGCCAACAATAACGAAATTGTCAGCCACTTTTACATGAACTGGTCCCGCCATCTTGAACTATACCCGGATACTTGCGCTCTAGGCGGGGTGTTTAAACCCAATTCGGAAGAAAGGTGAATACCTTTAAACCTGTGAAGGGATCTGAATCCCTTAAACGTGAGAGAGGGGGCCAATCCTCTAATCTTTGGATTCATCTTGAGCAAGTATCTTGAAGCAAATCCTACAAAACACCTTAAACTAAGGTGGGTGTTAGCTTGGCTAACACCCCTCCGATGCTTAAGTCAGTATTGGGTTTCAAAGAAAAATAATTCAAACCAAAATATATATTTAAAAGATATAGAATTCATACCATCTTGAGTCAAAAATCAAACTCTAAACTCACTTGAAATAAGCCTTAAGATGTATAGCATTCCAGGATCTTGGTATCATATCTCTTTTCATGGTCTTGAGACGGTATGCTCCTTTTCCTGATTCTGACTCAATCTCGTATGGTCCTTCCCACTTTGGAGCTAACTTCCCATCAGCAGGATTAGTTGTATTCTGAAATGCTTTCTCAATACCCAATCTCCAACTTGGAATCTCCTACTTCTTAAATTCTTGTTGTATGATTTGGCTATCCTTTGTAGATATGTCGCCATTCTTAGCTTTGCTGCATCTCTAGTTTCATCAACAGTATCCAGTTCTTGACATAGGATCTCAGGATTCGCTTCAGGATCCCGTAGGCTTGACCTAGCTGTGGGTATCACCATTTCTGTTAGGAATCACTGCTTCTGCCCCAAATACCAAAGAAAATGGGGTTTGCCCAGTAGCATTCTTCATAGTTGTTCTATCAGCCCATAGGACAAACGGTAATTCTTCTGCCCATTTTCCTTTCTTAGCACCTAATCTCTTCTTCAAGTTGTTGACAATTATCTTGTTTGAGGATTCTGCCTGTCCATTAGCTTGAGGATGCACCGGTGTTGACGTGATCATCTTAATTCCCTAACTTTTGCACAAATCAGTAGTCCTCTTGCTGATAAATTGGGAACCATTGTCGCAGATTATCTCGACCGCTATCCCAAAGCTTGTCAGGATATTCCTTTTGATAAAAGACACCACTTCCTGATCCCTAACTTGGACAAATGCTTCTGCTTCAACCCACTTGGAGAAATAATCAGTCATTGCTAGCATGAAAACCTTTCCTCCAGGAGCCTTTGGGAGTTTTCCCACTATATCCATCCCCCACTTCATAAATGACCAAGGAGATATGATAGGATATAATGGTTCTGCTGGCTGATGCAGTATATTGCTATGTCTCTGACATTCATCACATCTTCGAGCATATTCCGCAGCGTCCTTCCTCATGGTCGGCCAGTCGTATCCTGTTCTTAATATCTTAGAGAATAAAGATCTGCCCCTAGTATGGTTGCCACAATCTCCTTCGTGTATATCCTGAAGTACCTCCTTGGTTTTAGGATCTTCCAAGCACCTCAGATATAGACCTGCAAGGGATTTCTTATACAAAACATCAATTATTATAGTAAAGCGGGATACCTTCATTCTGAAAGCCTTGGGATTTTTGTCCTTTGGGACATCTCCTTTTTCTAGGTATTTCACAATTTGAGTCATCCAGGATTCAGGATCCTTATCAGGATATGCTTCACCAGGATCCTGAACAGTTGTTACCTCCTTATCCTGAAACTTCAAGAGTTCCGTCGTAGGATACAGGATATGTAACATTGGCATCTGAGTTCCTTCCGGTATCCTGACGGTAGATCCTAGATTTGCTAGAGCGTCGGCTTCAGCATTTTCCTCTCTTGGTACCTGTTCAAGTGTGAAATTTTCGAAGTATCCTGCTAATTTTTTAACAATTTCAAGATATTCAGCTAACTTTTCATCTTTGACTGTATAAGATCCGTTAAAATGGTTAGTAATCAACAGGGAGTCAACATACACTTGCAAACACTTAACGTTCATATTCTTAGCCAATTCTAATCCTGCTATCAGAGCTTCCTACTCAGCTTCATTATTAGTAGCAGGAAATTCACATCTAATAGCCTGGGGTAATATGTCCCCCTGTGGAGATTTTAGTAGTATACCTAACCCTACACCTCTTATGTTAGATGCAGCATCAGTACATAGTATCCAATATCCTGAATCCTCACCTAGTTGTTGTACTTCTAGTTCAGCTTCATTTCGAATATCACTACTAAAATCTGCCACAAAGTCTGCTAGAGCCTGAGACTTTATAGCATTTCTAGGCTCATACACTAGATCATAAGCACTTAGTTTAACGGACCATTTAGCCATTCTACCAGACATTTCGAGTTTCCTAAGTACATTTTTAACAGGATAATTGGTTTTAACATGTATCCTATGCGTTTCAAAGTAATGTCTAAGTTTAGTTGATGCCATGACAAGAGCTAATATTAATTTTTCTAAATGTGAGTATCTTGTTTCAGCATCTAGTAAGCTTTTACTAACATAATAAACAGGATATTGCTGACCTTCGTGATCCTTTACTAAAACAGCACTTATTGCATTCCCTGATACTGCAAGATATAGGGATAAAGGTTCACCATCCTCAGGCTTCATCAACAGAGGTGCACTTGAAAGATATTGCTTCAACTTTTGCAAGGCAGCTTCATGTCTTTCACCCCATACAAACTTTTTGTTTTTCTTCAGGATATCCTAGAATTCCTTGCATTTTTCTGAGGATCTTGATATGAACCTGTTTAATGCCGCTACTCTTCCTATTAGCCTTTGAACATCCTTCATATTGATGGTGATTTGAGATCTAGGACAGCTTTAATCTGTTCCAGACTTGCTTCTATTCCCTATTGGTCACCATATATCCTAGAAATTTTCCTGCCCCCACTCCGAAGTGACACTTAGTAGGATTCAGCTTCATATTATACTAGTCCAGGATATTGAATGCACATTCAAGATCCTGAAGATGATCCCCAGCTTTCTTGGATTTTACCACCATATCGTCAATATACACCTCCATTGTGTCCCCAGTTTGTCTTTGAACATCATATTGACTAACCTTTGGTATGTTGCACCTGCATTTTTTAAACCAAAAGGCATGGCAGTGTAACAGTATATACCTGTAGGTGTCATGAAGGCTGTATCTTCCTGATCAGATGGCTCCATTTGGATCTGTTGAAATCCTGAAGATGCATCCATAAAGGTCAGCATTTCATGGCCGGCAGTCGCATCTACCATCGAATCTATGTGGGGTAATGGGAATGGGTCTTTAGAACAGGCTTTATTGAGGTCTGTGTAGTCTACACAAACTCTCCATTTTCCATTCTTCATTTGAACCACTACTACGTTTGCTAGCCACTTAGGGAACTTGACTTCCCTAATCATCCTAGATTTCAATAATCTTTCAACCTCCTCTTTATAATCGCATTTCTTTTAGGAGAAAATTTCCTCCTCTTTTGCTGAATTGGCTTGAAAGACCTGTCAAATCCAAGTTTAGAGTTATAATATCTTTCGATATACCTGTCATGTCCTCATGTTTCCATGAAAACGTGGACATCCTGCATTTCAAAAAGTTAGTAAGTTGACTCTTAATATCCTGAGGGATATTGGTCCCTACAAGCACCGAGATATTAGGATTAGCTTGATCCAGGATAACTCTTTTAACATCCTACTCAGAAGTTTCCACAATATCTTGGGCTTGTATCTTTAATTGCTATCCTGCCCTGGATTTTGTTGACGCCTTCATCGAGGAGGAATAGCATTCCTTTGCTTCTTGCTGGTCGCTTTCCACCTTGACTGCCCCCCAAGGAGTAGGAATCTTAACACATTGATGATAAGTGGAAGGCACGGCTTTCATATCATGAATCCACGGCCTGCCTAATATAATATTGTAGCAGGATAATGGATCCATAACAACAAAATCGCTGCATAGAATTTATTCCCTCAACGTAGACTGGTAGCTTTATCTCTCCAACAGTGTTCTTTGCTTCTCCACTGAACCGTACAAGCACGGTGGATTTCGAGGTAATCTCCATTTCTGGGATATTCATCCTTTTCAGGGTTTCCAACTGGATGATGTTGACCGAGCTCCCGTTGTCCACCAGTATCCTGCGTACAAAATGGTTAGCGATATATAAAGTAATTACCAAACCATCATGGTGAGGATCCTGGATATTATCCCGGTCGTCACTTTCGAATGTTATGACTTTGTCATTCGTAAGCATTGTCATCTGATTGGTTTGTCTCCTCTTTCTGCCTTAGCCTCCTTGGCATGTCTCTTGGCCGCTGAGTATGAGGTTCCACATATGTCGGATCCTCCGGATATAAAGTTGATTATCTTGGCGTCTGATGGAGGTGATGCTGCTCATTCAAGATCCTTGTCAGTATCCTGTCCCTTATTTTTCTTCCTGCCGATAAGATCTTTCAAGTAGCCTTTGCTTAGGAGATAGCTTATCTCCTTTCTCAGGGCTATGCAATCTTCCGTTACGTGTCCAAAATCTTCATGGAAGGCGCACCACTTGGATTTATCCTTCCAATCAGCCTTTTGTTGGTTCTTCCTAGGCCACCTTGTTTTATCTCCTAACCCCTGCATGGCATATATTAGTTCAGGAGTATTAACAGAAAA
The DNA here is from genome assembly GCA_947069175.1 of Scalesia atractyloides. Classification (NCBI taxonomy): domain Eukaryota; kingdom Viridiplantae; phylum Streptophyta; class Magnoliopsida; order Asterales; family Asteraceae; genus Scalesia; species Scalesia atractyloides. The sequence continues at coordinate 57,801,833 of CAMTDV010000024.1, read as the reverse complement.
CAGTACTCAGATAACTCCGGATACTCCTCAGGATCTTCGTCCTCAACAGCATTCACTTTTTTGTTGTCATTCCTGCCATATGGCTTAGAGCGATACGGCTTGTACGAGGATTCTAACTTCCTGTTAGTTGATTTATATGCTGAGGATGAATTCACCCTTTCTTGCATTTTCTTGTCATCTTCAAGCCTGATATATCTCAAGGCCCTGTTTCGAGCTTCATCTAGATTCCTGCAAGGATTCATCACAAGATCCTGATAAAAGTGGGAATCCTTCTGTAATCCCATCTTGAATGCTTATACTGTCGTAGCAACATCAAGGTTTGGAATATCCAGGGATTCCCTACTAAATTTGTTCACGTAATCCCTAAAGGATTCTTGAGGTCCATGTGTTATCCTTTAGAGGTCACTTGTTAGTTTTTCAAAGCTTCTGCTACAAGAAAATTGACTGTTAAACAAATTAACCAAATGAGCAAATGATGTAATTGAATGAGGTGGAACGCTTAAGAGCCACTTCAAGGCTGATCCTGTCAGAGTAGAGCCGAAACCCTTGCAAAGACATGCTTCTTTAAGATCCGGTGGAATAGGATTCACTTCCATCCTCTCCCTATACTGGGCAATATGCTCTTCAGGATCCGTCGTTCCATCATAAAGCTTCATGTTGGGAGTTTGGAATCTCTTTGGGATTTCAGCATCACAAATGTGGCAAACAAAGCGGGATATGTTGTGACTATCCTGGGACACTTCCGGTATGGGCTGCACTACCCCAGGTACATTGATATCATATTCTTCAACTTCTGAAGCTCTCTAGAGAGTGCTGAGGTTACACTTGTATCCTGCGAAGCTCCAACATTGTTAGTAGCAAAAGTATTAACATTGTTAGATAAGTTACCAGCCTGTTGATTTTGGCCATATCCTGGAACATATCCTGGATCCCTGACAGTTGACATCATGACTGATAAGGGGATCTCTGGATATTGCTCCGGGAGCGACTCGGTATAATGTTGCCCTGATTATCCTAAGTGTATACTGCCAAACTGAAGTTCAACATCCTGGGTTGCAAGGGAGTGACAATATCCTCAGCAGGTTTCCTAGGGTTGGATTTTAAAAGTTGTATTTCTTTTATCAGCATCTGGTTAGTTTCCTGCTGTTGCTTCATTTGACCCTGTATACTACTAAACAAAGACAAAATTTCGTCGTTAGAAGCAAAAACAGGAGTTCTCCCTGAAACTCTGGATCTGGAGATATATTGAGTAGTAGTTGTATCTCGAGCTGCTTGGCTTTCATTCCTCCTTTGGGAAGTCTGGGCAGGTGGAGGTGGAAGAGGTAATGAACCAGCTACAACAGAGGTTGATGCGGGCACCGAAGAAGAACTCAAACCTGACTGAGAAGCCATCAGAGATAACCTCGCGAAAAGATCAGAGAATAAAAAAACGATTAATGATTCTAGAAAACTTTTGATTAGAAATAGCACCACTTGCCCCACGGTGGGCGCTAAATTGTTTTGGTAAAAAATTACCGAAGCAATTTAATGATCAAATTAGTTTTGTGAGGTAGTGTGCTATGTAGATTAGATAAAAATGTGTTAACTTGATTAAAAGTATAAACAGTTTCAGGATATAGTTCCAGGATACAGAACTATATCAATTCGTAAAAACAATGCAATAAAGTAAAGGTTGACACGTGATATATGAGGAAAGCCCTTGATCAATCTAGATCGCTAGCATAAAACCTCGGGAGCTGACAATCATCAGCTGCCTTGTTCTTCTTATTGATCAAACAACAAGATACAACTTCGGGATACTGCTTGGATCAGCTCTAAGTGTTACAAAGTTTGAACAATGTGAGTGCAGTGAATGTTTTCGAGTGTTGCTGTAATCAGAAAGTGAAAGAGTGCGAGTGATGTGTGCCTTACTACTAATCCAAGTGCCATTTAAATAGTAAACAAGACTAACTAACTATCCTACATTTTAGGGATCCTTCGAATATTCCCTCTTGACCGTTATAGACCCTTTCTTCTGGCCTCCAACGTCTTTCTTTCAACCGTCATGACCGAGTCTTCAGGAAGACCAAGCCTTGTGAACGTTGGTACCTTGCATCCAAAGAAAATCATTAGTAACGAGTAGGATACTCCCGCAGGATGTTACCAATATCCTGGTTCAGTATCCTGGTCGCTGTAATCAATATATAAGATCAAGATATATCCTCAGGATATGGGTCAGAAAATTCCACCCATAACACTTATCATAACATGTGCCCTTATACCAATGCTTCGTCCCTAAAGATATCGAATCGAGTTAAGCAGGTATTGGCAATATCGAGTTAGTTAATACTAGTGTTAATTATTATTTTTAAAACAAATTAAATTTACTGTTAAAACTATGACCTATTAACTAGTAACACCTTTTCTTTTCTTTACATGTCTCTTGTCAAATGTAATTCCTTCAGACAATGATAACTTATACTTGATTTCCAATCACTTAAACAATGTTTTTTTTCCTATTTCTCTCATGTGAATATGGTTGGTTTTATGTGATTAGGATTGTTACTAGTACTAGCAACAGAAAATAGTGTCATTGATGATATTATTAAAATTATTAGTGACCAATTACTCGCAATATATTATTTAATCTGTATGTTTTATTATTATATTGTGTACCAAACTTAAAAACATAAATTGAGCTCAAACTCAAACTCAAGCTTAAAAATAAGTTTACAAGTAAATAAAAAACAGTTAGCTTAAGAGCATTCACATCCAACCTCTCATTTTTTACCCTATATTATACTAACAACAACTATCTTTTCTCTCTCATTTCCAATTAAATAATACTTTTTAATACATTTATCATTACATTTTTTCTCCCCTATACTCACAACCACTTTTATAAAAATAAATTTTCTCTCTACTTTATTCACAACCTCTCATAACCACTTTTCATAATATACAAAACTCTTTCACATAAAAATTGAGGGTGGGATGTGAATGCTCTAACAAGTTAAAACATACCGTATTGCTAACTAGCACTTGATATCACCAACCCAGCTGACCCGGCCCAACCAACATTCAAGCACGCCATTTTACCAGCTCTGTTGTTTATTAATTAATTAAATAAGTAAAGAAAAAGAAAATCGTATCGTGGCGATCCTACGGTCACGCCAAATAACTCGGTTGATCATCCGCCACGTGTCGCAGCCTCATTTGACATTTCTATCTCACCTTTCCCTATATACACCGATCTAACTAATCCCAATTTCAGAACCAGATACATAAAAACTCATCGAAACCAACAATCGTTCATCAATGGCCGAAAAGTCTTTCAAGTACGTCATCGTCGGCGGTGGTGTCTCAGCCGTGAGTTTTCACTTATATGTTCTCAATTTCATGATTCTTATAGCTAGATTGTAGAAATATGTTTTCCGATCACTGATTTAGGAGCTAGTTAGCTGAGAACTGGTTGTGGCTGAATAGATTATGTATAAATCTAAGAGGAATTGTATGTATATAAGGATCTGAATCTTTTGTTTTGATGTATGCGTGTTGACAGAATTTGTATTGTATTTTCACATTGTTCTACATATGGTGTGTTCATCAGGAATAGGGCTGCATAGCGAATCAAACGTTCAGCGAACATGAACGAGAGCAAGAAATTGTGTTTGTTTAGTTAGCCGAACGGACATGAACAGAGGTTGCGTGTTTATGTTCGATAAAATGTTCGTTTGTCTTTGTTTATGTTCGTTTGTTTTACCACCGAGGACTCACACACACACTTGTGAAGTTGTTTGTTTAAAAGATAAGTAAACTGAAAACAGTCAATTGGCTTTCGTATCCGATCTGCTGTGAAACTGGCTGCTTTGGTTAAGCCTCTAGTATTATAATTTCACCTTGAAAATCTAACTATGATAGAAAATCATTTTATGGTATGGTTATTATTTAACTATACAACTGGTTCCTATGGAAAATAATTCTATGTTTGCTACTGTGCCTGCAGGGTTATGCTGCCAGGGAGTTTGCAAAGCAAGGAGTCCAGCCAGGCGAGCTAGCAATCATTTCTAAGGAGGCGGTATGCTCATCAGTTTTTGTCTCTTTCTTATAATAATTGTTTAAAGTTGGTGTGGTCGAATATTCTGTATAAAACACAAATACTATCTTTTAAATATGACTGCCAGAGTGATAACTAATGCATTCATAATTGAAGATATTTCTTATGTTCTGTATTCCCACCTTATGGTTATGAATGTCATCGTTTTTTTCGATGATTTGAACTATTGGAGTAAAAGAAATAAAGTTGTTGCTTTGGCCATAATTAAATAGCTAAAAAGCCTTAGGGTGCACGGGGTGGAGCGGTAAAGTGGTGCGGTGATGGAGTTTACCCTGCGGGGAACACCGCCGCCGACGAACTTTACGCGCGGGGATGAGAGGATTCGGTGATTAATCACCGCAATGAACCATTTGACCAAATTATATATGTATTTAGGGTGTAAGGGGTGGTCACCTCTTGGGGAGAGGTAAACTCTCTACCCATCCAATGACTTCTTGCCATGTCGACTCCCTATCCAACTCCCCTCTTGCCCTTAATCACAAGGGGTGGTTCACCCAAACCATTTTTAAATAAAGAAAAAGAAAATTGTGTGATTGGTTGGAAGATAGTGGGGCCCACTATACACCCCTCTCTCTCCTCTTCCCTCCTCTCCCTTTGTGCGGTAATTAATCACTGAAATCCAACTCCCCTCGCGGTGACTTGGTTGATGGCGGTGGTGTTGGGGAGAGGTAAACTAGTTTAGCCCATAGTTTGCCGCACCCACCCCGTTAACCCTTAGTATTTATGTATGTAAATGAGCTTCACTACATTAATCTAAGTTAAATAACTAGGCGCCAAGTAGTAATTTAATCTAAATGTTCAGAAAGTCAATTCAAATTTTGTTATTTATATGCGATCATAATATAATAGCAATATTCCCTTTTTAGGATAACTTATTTAGTTTAATTTATTTTAATTAAATGTAATTTTAATTATTTTTCATTCAATGTAATGTTTTTTTAAAATTTATTGTACTTTTATTTTGTTAAAAATATGTTTTATTTGTTAATGCTAATTTATAAAAAAGAAAAATAAATAGTTTACCTCTACCCAAGAGAGGTGACCACCCCTTATGTTTCTGTGCAAAGGGGACTTAGAGAGGGGAGTTGACATGGCAAGAGATGATTGAGTGGGTGGAAAGTTTACCTCTCCACAAGAGGTGACCACCCCTTACACCCTTACTAGAATTGGAAGAAGTACTAGGTGTTAGGGTTGACAAGTAATCAGGGGTCTTTTTGAGAATATTTTTGTAAGCTAAATATCAGGTAGTTAACAATCATGAGTAAAGACTGTTCTGTAATCCTTAAAGTAATCGTATTGGTCGATCCAAGATTTACCCATCCTTGATTAAATGACCAAATGTAATAACTGTTTTGCAAATATGTCCACCTAAAGAATAGATTACATGAAGCGCATATTTCGCTTCTAGTATTGATCCTCTTCTCTTATTTGCATATTATAAGATTGATCCTCTTCTCTTATTTGCATACTAAATCTGAGTTTATTATGTAGAACCATTATATGATTTTGCTAAGTTCAGTCTCTTTGGATCTTGTAGGTGGCTCCATATGAACGCCCTGCACTAAGCAAGGCGTATTTGTTTCCTGAAGGTAAGTTTTGTTATTTGCCTAATTATGGCTTTAGGGACTGTCCAATCGGATAGTAAAAAGCTTTCAAGTTTTTCGAGACTACACTACTCTTCAAACCAAGGAATTTTTAAAGCTTCAACTTAAGTTCTGGTGGTAATTCTATCATAAAAGTTGTAGATATTTGTAGTTTTGTAACTTCGTGAATCTTTCAGGAGCTGCCAGACTTCCAGGATTTCATGTCTGTGTTGGAAGTGGAGGAGAGAAACTATTACCCGAGTGGTACACAGAGAAAGGAATAGAGTTGATCCTTAACACGGAGATAGTAAAGGCAGATCTTGCTTCAAAATCGCTTACCAGTGCTGCCGGTGACACCTTCAAATATAAAATTCTAATCATTGCCACTGGGTCCACAGTAAGCTCTGGAAAAGTAGCCACCTCTTCTGTTCTTTTTTATATCTATAACTCTCAATCTACTTTCAGGTTCTGAAACTGACAGACTTCAAAGTGGAAGGGGCAGATGCCAAAAACATTCTTTATTTGAGAGAGATTGATGATGCTGATCAACTTGTAGAAGCTATCAAAGAAAAGAAAAATGGCAAGGCTGTTGTTGTTGGTGGAGGATACATTGGTCTTGAGCTAAGTGCAGTTCTAAAAATTAACAACTTTGATGTCAAAATGGTTTACCCAGAACCATGGTGCAGTAAGTCCAGTCCACACAGCTCTTTGTTCAATTTCTTTACATATTTTTTGGCAAAACAAGTAATGTGCCATAAACGTTTTATGTCATGTTTATACCAGTGCCTCGTCTATTCACTGCTGATATTGCTGCTTTCTACGAGGGTTATTATGAGAAAAAGGGAGTGGTTATCATCAAGGGTACAGTCGCATCCGGTTTTACCAAGAATGACAACGGAGAGGTTTGTACGAATGAAACTTAATCCCTTTGGATTCTCACTTTGTTTTCCTCTTGTAATAGCTGCAGTTGCAACTTTTCAGGTAAAAGAAGTAAAACTTAAGGATGGAAGGGTGCTAGAAGCAGATATTGTGGTAGTTGGTGTTGGTGCCAGGCCCCTTACTAATCTGTTTAAAGGACAGGTTGAAGAGGACAAAGGTGGAATTAAGGTCCGTGTTCGATCTGTCTAGAATGAGTAGTCTCGGGTTTTGTTTTATCGATAACTGGTCCAACTTTTAAAATAAATAAAGATTAGCTTACAAGGAAACACGTTGAAAGTTCAAGTCGTATATTTTATTTTTTTACCTTAGAAATAAAGATTAGTATTTTTTAATAATTTTTTTGTGCTAAAAATTAAAAATAATATAATTTATATTACGTTAATTGAGAGGCAAATTATGTATATAAAATTGAGAAAATATATTTGGATAAAAATGGTTTCAGGTCAACCTAACCTGACCCATTTCGATCCAAGCCATACCAAGAAATTACCATTTTTTACCTGACCATCACCCAACCCGCAGATTTTGTAGTTTGTAGAATTAAACAATAGTAAGGACTGTATGTGACTAGGAACATTTGCTAATATGAACAAATTTCACTTGTCCTATCTATTTTGTTAAATTACAGACAGATGCATTTTTCAAAACTAGCGTTCCTGATGTATACGCTGTTGGTGATGTTGCTACTTTCCCAATGAAAATGTACGGAGACATTAGAAGAGTTGAACATGTTGACCATTCCCGTAAATCTGCAGAACATGCTGTGAAGGTAATTAATCAGCCATATTGAATTCTGCGGTATTGGCATTAGAAATTATTGAATTAACTAATGTAAATAAAGAACCTGTTAACACGAACGTATATACGCAGGCCATTTTGGCTAGTGAGCAAGGGAAGGATGTTGAACCATATGATTACCTTCCATACTTCTATTCGCGTTCATTTGATCTGTCATGGCAGTTTTATGGGGACAATGTTGGCGATGCTGTTATCTTTGGTGATCACGATCCAGCATCAGCGAAAGCCAAGTTTGGGTCATACTGGATCAAGGATGGCAAGGTTGTGGGTGCATTTTTGGAAGGTGGTGCACCAGAAGAGAACCAAGCCATAGCCAAAGTTGCCAGAGCCCAGCCTGCTGCCACCACCTTGGACGCACTTGCCAAGGAGGGTCTTGAATTTGCCAGTAAGATCTGAGAGGACTTTGGTTTCCATTCATTTTCTTCAATTAGACTAAACATGATGATGAATAACAATGTGTTTCAGCAGTTATGATTTGCTTTAGTGTGTGTCTTCATGTTACATTTGCATCTCCGTTTGGCTGTAATTTCTTCCCATAAAAATATTTAATAAATGTAATCTCATATATTATAGTATCTTATGTTGAGAGTTTTATCAATCTTTCAGTTATATAGTTATATTTTCTTAGCTTAATTTTGTTGGTGTTATAACTTAGTAGCAAAATTGGTTGATACGAGATTAAGTAGAAGAGAAACATTGAAAGTTACAAAATTAACATGGCGTATCATTACCTTCTCTATCGTTTGCGTACGCTTGAACATACTAACCAACTTTCAATTAGTTAGTTGTACGTTTCGGCCTTTTAGTTTCATTATTTAGATAATACCCTTTATTTATTCCAATCATAACAATACCTCAAAGATAGTTTCAAAGTCCTAAATCTAGAAATCTCAGTTGAAACTTGTTGCTAAATTCCCAAATAGCATCTTCACTAGGAGCAACTCGCCACTGAATTAGAAGTTGAATTGCAGCCTTATTTCCTTGTTTAACCATTTTTTCTAGCTAACGCCGCTACTGGGTTTAGAGTAAAATATAGAGCAATAGGATCCCGATGTTGGGTTTTCATGTGATCGGTTAAAAATTTTATTTATCAAAACCCGGTTCAATAAATAATAGTTAATTAATTAATCGAGTTAATTAATAAAAACGCGACGGAAATAAATGAGTGATCAACAATAAACGAAACCTGACAGGATCCGGTTACATGCAAATACGAGCACAGTGATAAAAACATCTAACTACCGATGAGAAAGATATACCTCGGTTAATGACTAACCGGTCGAGACACCGAGGTTCAACGAACACGTGCTAGTGATACGAACCAACGAAACACGGAATGTGCCGGGAAACGGCGGTGGTGGCAGGCGATACTGGCGGCGGCGGTTCCGCCCGGCAGCGACGAAGCGGCGGCGGCAGCGGTGGCGGCGGCGGCTATGGCCGGCGACGGCGGAAGTGGTTGGGGTGTTATGAGAGCTTTTGGCTAGTTGTTCTAACTCTCTAACCTCTCAAATGCAAGACCCAAGTCCCATTTAAATAGCAGATGGAGGTTCATGCATGCTCGCCAAGTGACGGACATGCACGTGCATGTGCGACAAATGGTATGCATGACAAATGTCCAAGACTCCTGCATCCGCGACAAGTGGCGATGTAAGTGTGCATGCGTGACAAGTGAGCGTGGGTGCATGTGCGACAAGTGGCGAGATGAGTATACCCGTCTCACCCGGTCCATGTACCCGTCTCTCAGTTAATACCCGCAACAAGTTTATCAGTTAAGATAAACAATTATATTACTATTAACGTGTATTAATAATATAAATCCGCTCATGATCATAAATATAATTATGATCTGTTTCGCATATCGTTCGTAATTACCAGTTAAACCAGTTAAGTGGATTTTTGTTCGTTGCCCACGGTGTAACTCTTACAGGTCAAGACCCGGTCGGTAGTGTTAACTTATCGAACCAGACATAAATATCCAACAGCTCCCACTTGGACGGTCTCCGATAAGAACTCAACGCAGACAGCCAGCGGTGCTCTAGCTACAGATAGCTGCCCCCTACAGGTCATGACACTTTAAAGTCACTAACCAAGGTATCTTCCCTTCAGCAACAGCTTGCTACTTGAAGACTATAGACTTATGGCAATCATCGTCATATATCCTTTCTGTATAAGACATCAATTGAACAATGAGACACATGGCGTTCAATCATTATCGTTCTCGTTCATGAATCAAAGTGGTCCAATCAAACACACAGTAAGTTTGGGTAAGGCTTTACACTTCACCAGTTTGAATCAACGAGGGCGCCCTGATGTCTAACTGTTACATATAATGTAAGAGTACAGAATCCCATCTTGACTACATACAACTCCCACTGAACTTCAGAACACTCCTAACCAATGCCTTTATGACTGGCAGTTCCGCGGCAACGGTTGACACTGATCAAAGAATAGTCTTTAGTAAATGAAATTTCTAGTATGTAGCTCAGGTCAGAAGATACTGAGTATACCTAAATCATGTCACACCCTGGTCGTAGCGGAAGCGCAAACGTGTGACTTAAAGGTAATCATTGCAATCAATCGTGTAAACAATAATAATTAACAACGATGCCATGATCATACATAAAATTTAAATAAAAGTTTACAACTTTCAAAAGTAAATTCCCAAGTTTCTGACAAGTTTGCTTGTGTTCCAGAAACTACATTAAAGTTAAGTTACATCACCAAAAGTTTGTTTGTTATCATCATGAAATATATCAAGGCTTTGGCTCCCATATACCCATACGAAGTTGGGATATAAGAGACAAACCCTTCAAAAGTGGCAATCGTTGTTATGTCTTTTCCAATCTTCCGAGGTCTATCACCGTTCATGCTTTGTTCCCTGAAATACATGTAATTTGAAAAACAACAAAGGTTGAGCGAGTTCATGTAGTTTTGTTTTCGAATAAGTTGTCATAATTGTAATCCAATATTGAAATCCAGCTATGTTAACAGAAATTATGGAATTTAAGGATCTATCAGTGAGTAGCGAGCCCCCTAACATCATGTGCCATAAGTAAATAACCAAACCGAGACACTTTGTTCTCAATTGGGCTCATAAAAGCACTCCATGGTTAACAACTAGGCGTGAAAGCGTGCCTCAAGCTCAATAGATCTATACATTTTGCACCTTGGTCACTAAGTGATTAGTGGTTACTATTGTTATCGTTTTCATCATCCTACGTATGCACATCGATCGTGTTATCATCTAAAACCATAACTAACATACCATTTGTCATAACATGTATTTCCCCCGAATGATATAAAACCGAAAACGTTTAAAAGAAAAAGGGACATAAACTCATAGATTTGTGTTCCGAGTGATTGGCATATACTCACAAATGTTCTCTTGGTCTCGTACCGAAGCCTACAAGTGTCCTAGACTCTGTTAGACACTTAGGCCTACGCATGTTCTATCTACAAGTTGTCCCATCTTGTGTTAATTGTACTAAGTTGTGTGTTAGATGATTTATTCTTCTCTAGTTAATATATATTTTACCAAATATATATTCTTGTATCTCATGTGTTATATGAATGGGCCTAGTCCTCTTGACTTCGTGTCCCGCCCGAGTATGTTGTACGCGTCCTTGTCTTCTCGGGTTCGGGTCTCACAGGGAGACTTGACGATGTCGTTAAATGGATATATTTTGTATTCGTAAAATATATTTTCTCGTTTAAAAATAATTGATATTCATCGTCTAAACGTATATGTATATTTATTCTCAAATAAATATATTCCAATTAAAATGGGTTGTTAGAAATAATATAATTTTTAACTTATACTTTTATTTGTATATTTATACTTCTCCAAGTATTTTTGTGCTAGGCTTCTTTGACCAAGTCAAATTATATGTTTAGTTGTATTTATTTTCAAAAAAATAAAGATGTATACTTTGTAAAATAATATTTCCAATATTATTTTTAGTATAAATATACTTGTCATTTACTAAATGTATACTTAGGCAAGTATACATGTGTTTATGTATTAATGCTCATGTAATTCTTATTAAGTGCCAAAATCATTACTTGTGATATTTATATTTTTCCGGAAAATATTTTCATGACTTATTTGTAATATATATATATATATATTATTTTACCAACCTAGTTAGATATATATATTTTGTTTATATGACCATTCATATGTCCAAAGTCGATATTTGATCAAGGAATATATATATAAGTATATGTAGCTTGTCATGTTTCTCCATGCACCCAAGTATGGGTATTTTTGTGTGTATTCTTCTTGGGTAGTTTCCTTGGTATTTGAAGGGTATTTGTATTCATACTCCATTGGAAGTATTTAGTGTATTAGTTTCCCCTAATTGTCTACTACTACATAATACACATAATATACACAAAAACACGCATTTCTTGGTGACCACTAAGTATATATATTTTCCTAAATATATATATTTATACTTGTTTTAAATCTTTAAGAAAACATTATGTTCTTAACTTATATTTTTATACAAAAATAGGGGATGGCCATGTTTAATTTATTTAAATATCTTGTAAACAAAAGTTTAGTAATAAAAATTATATTTTTCTAAGTGTTGAAATTTTATAAAAATTTGGCCATAGTTTCCCCTAGATTTAGGAGGTTTCCCATGTTTTAAAACATGTGTTAATCTTCCGAAAACTCATTAAATCATCCACAACAATTTCTACAAGTATGAACATATGCATATAAGCACTTTTCATATGATGATGAACTTGAAAGTTTATGAAATCATGTAGTATTTTAACCCTAGGTTTAACATGTTCATCTAACTTTAAAAACATTAATTATCCACTAATTACACAACTTTGTAGAAATTTCATTTTTAAAAACTAGTCCATACACTTTCATGAAGAGTTTAAATCCATGTTTATGTCGTTTTAATCACTTTAATATGTTCATCTTCCAAGTGTAACAAGTTCATCAACTTTGTTCTTCATAGATCTTTCAAGTTCCATGTATACACTTGCTAGATCTTCACATCTAGCAAGTGTACTCATGATGAATACTAACTAGAGCACATAATAAGCATACACAACTTTATTATACATCAAGATTATGTTTGTTTTCTTTAGATTATAAGAGTTTCTCATGTGTTCATCTTTGTAGTGTTTAGATTTCTTGATGGTATCACTTGTACATCATAATAATACTAGTAATATGAAATCAATACAAGGTTTAGTGAGCTTAGTACTAGCTCTTGTGGCTAGGGAAGTGGCTAGAGAAACAAGATGAAGAAGATAGCACAAATGGTGATGGGGGTCGTGAGCTAGAGGGAAGAAGGGGGAGGTTTCTTGTTTGAATTTTGTGAAATGATGAGTGAAGATGATGTTGGTGATAAGGTTGCGTTTATAACAACATGCACATAATCTTTCCCTTAAACAATGCCTTTAACCAACAAGCTATAACCAACATTAGGGGACAACATGAGGGCTTGTGGGGCCCTCATGTTTGACCGTCCAAAAGGGGGGAGGGGGTCTTGGTTTGGTTTCAATTATTAGTTAAGTGTTTGAGTTAGAGTTTAGGGGTTTAGTTAGGGGTGTTTATGTTTTTGGGATTTCTAAGTGTTTTAAGGTGTCGGGTGATCTTGACTAGTCGTAAGATGCTAAAATATCACTGACTAGTTCATAAAATGTGTCTAGATGTGTTCGGGTGATCGTTTCGTTACCAGATCTTTAAAATGCTAAGTTGTGTATTTTATATGATATTATGTGTTTTGGTGTCACCATTTAATTCCCAACACTTTTGTATGTTGATCAGGACACTTGAACTTATTTCTGAATATTACGTCAGCTAGTAAAAGTAGAAATGCTGAATTTTTGCTGAAATGGTGATTTATAGTTCGTTTCGGACAGTTTTTAGTGCTTGTATTTGTCACACCCTCAATTTCCACTTGCGGAGTTTTACCGCGAGGCGTGTGATCAAACTAGAATCTGAGACACTAGTAATATCGAACGACTCTATATGATTTATTTAAACGTTTTCCAAAAACATTTGTTTAACCATTCATAGTTATTTTCAAATTATCTTAGTTTCAAAGTTTAGCGGAAGCATTAGTTTCAAAGTTTAGCGGAAGCATTAGAGTAAAGTAAAGTAACGGGCGCCAACATAAACGCCAAAACCAAAAATCCCAAACAATATTCGTAAATAAGACTCGATAAAAATGTCTTTATCAAATGCAAGTGAGTGCACCTAGCGCTCCTAGCGTCCTGAGAACATGTAAACAAACAAGTGTCAACATTAAAGAAGAGTGAGTTCACAGGTTTTTATAAGTTCACAAATTCGGTTAAAAGTTTGTTTTCCCCCGTTAACCCTAACCTGGGATAACGATATAGTTCCATTATTCCTAACCCGGAATAATAATGTTGGTTCGTAATTAAGTTCAATGTTAACATGTAGGTAGTGAGCCTAAAGTTACGTCACATAAGAGTTCGCGATCGAAGCTGACTGTTGTTGACTCAGTGTTGCCAGGTCTATCACTAACCATGGCGAAAGTTAGGCCAAATTAATCACCCGTTGACCATGCCCGGTAGGCTAGCGCGACTAGCTCGGGTGGGGCTTGTCAGGCCCAGTAGTACTACTTATAATTTCCCTGCTATCTAATCCAATACTAACGATCCGAGAGTTGGTTGAGGACTTCCGTGATATAGCTACTTAGTGACCATAACGTACATTAACATTAACTTAGTTACCGAATAGTTTAACGACGTTAATTTCGCATAACGTAAAAGATAGAGTTTTAGAGCGTATACATGTTTCTCCCCCTGTTGTTCGAAACCGGATAAAATAGGGGCCGTGAACACACCTTAAATTGCTCGGTTAGAATAACAAAAAAGTAGCAATTGATGGAACCGCTAATCGCGTCCTAACATGCCAACCGATTTAAAGTTAGTGTGTGAACACATGATACAAAACCCTACGAATAACTAACACACAGTGCGGCACACGTAATAACCGATTCAAAAAACACAATCATGCATGCAAAGTATCATCATACCAAAATAATGATCAAACCAACTTGTCATAAACACAGATTAACTCATACAACACTTTGGTACACACTAACGCAAGTTATCATGTTTCAGCTTGTACGCTCGTAACTGGGCTGTTTTCGAGGATTTTATAAAATAGTTCCAACGTTCCAAAAATTCCAATTTTTTACAGGAGGTGTCAACTAAACTTTAGAATTTTATGTAAAATTTTCAAGTCCTAACGCTTTACCAATTTTTTATAAACATTTATATACTAGGCTGCAGTCAGATTCGTCGCTTTCTGACTGCAATCCACGGGAAAAATAATTTAAAAATCATCGTTCATCCAATTAACAAAATTCCAGTGGGAGATTTTCGGGAATTCCCGTCTCCAGTTTCTGTACAAATTTCGTGACCCAACCCCCTACAGACTATGTGATCCGACTCGATAAACAACTAGCAAATTTTGCAGAATTTACCCAGTTTCAGCTGCTGCATTAAATGACCACTTAAAAATAGCAAACGACCTCAGAAAAATATGAATCCGACGCCATTAGAAGCGTTTTTCATAAATACACGTTTTAGGATTCAGAAAATTCACTTTTCGATAAATAATGATAAGGTTACAGCCAATTGAAGTTGGCTGTAAATGTCATTCAGCAAACTGTTTTCGACTTTTATCGCATTAGAACATGCTTAAATGATCATGACGCTTATTAATAATGATTAACAACAGGTTTATTTGTCAAATATCATCATGTATATCAATATTCATGCAAACCCTAATTATATAACATGATCTTTATCGCTAAAACGCAGCTTATGATTTGTATTCAACATAACATCAAAATCGCAAAGACTCGCACAATCATCCGAACTAATCATAAATCACAACACTTTTCATACTAATAATCCTACCATTACACATAATCATGATCAAGATTACACAAACCCTAATGTGAATCGCAAACAATTAAACCCTAACCTTGAAACGGTGATGATTAGCGAACCGGGACAAGATTGGAATCAATCCGGAAGTTGGAGACTTGCGACCGTGAGAGGGGGGGCTGCCGTAGGCCTTCTCTTAGAGACTAGGGTTTGTTGTTGTTTTTTAAACACATCTCATGCATACATACCATTATATAAAACAAGGGAAAAAGGGGGGGGGGGACCGCAAATAGGGGGCGGTTTGGGTTAAGTGGCTTGGGCCTCAAGTTTAGGTTATTTCCTTGGGCCGCAAGGAGGTGAGGTCGACACATTTCGCGGCTCGGTTCGGTTCGGCTATTTATTTATTATATTTTTTTTATAACTAATAATCGCAAAATCAAAGCGTGATATAATAATCTACAAAATCTACAAACGTCTAATCACATAGCACGTAATTCACCCAATAGATTCACAAAGTTAGCGTAGTTATTGCGAGCGTGTAATTTAATTCTCCGAATTAAATGAGCGTAGGAATGAATAACCGTGAAGTAGCGCGTTTAAGATACCTGAAAAGCCGGGATGTCACATTATCCCCATGTTGAAAGAATTTTCATCTCGAAAATTGAGTAAACGCGGTTTAGAATGCAACGCACAAAGATTCAGTTTGTTAGCAATGGTACAAGTAATTCCCAGGCTGTCACATCATCCCCGTGTTGAAAGAATTTCGTCCGAAATTTAGTTGGCGGTAACGTCAGATTGCTGCTCAGCTGCAAAAAGGTGTGGGTATTTGCTTTTCATTTGGTCATCTCTTTCCCACGTGAACTCCGGTCCACGCTTAGAGTCCCAACGAACCTTGACAATTGGTATCTTGCTGTGCCTTCGAGTCTTAATCTCACGATCCATGATCTCGATAGGTTGCTCCACAAAATGCAGTTGCTCATCCACTTGAATCTCATCCAATGGAATGACTAGGGTCTCATCTGATAAGCACTTCTTCAGATTGGACACATGAAAAACGTTGTGAACTCCACTGAGTTCTTCAGGAAGGTCTAACTGATAAGCTACAGGCCCGATACGCTTCGAGATCACAAATGGGCCTACGTACCATGGGTTTAGTTTGCCTCGTTTCCCAAAACGGATTACACCCTTCCAGGGTGACACCTTCAGTAGGACGCGGTCACCTACTTGAAATTCGAGCGGTTTGCGTCGTTGATCAGCGTAGCTTTTCTGTCGATCTCGTGCCCTGCCATGCGGTTTCTGATTTGCACAATCTTTTCAGTAGCCTCAAGTATCAACTCAGGACATGTGAGTTGACTGTCACCGACTTCTGCCCAACAGACCGGTGATCTACATTTGCGACCGTATAATGCTTCAAACGGTGCTGCCTGAATACTCGTATGGTAACTGTTGTTATACGAGAATTCCACTAAAGGCAGATGGATTTCCCAACTGTTCCCGAAGTCTACCACACATGCCCTAAGCATGTCTTCCAAGGTCTGAATGGTCCTTTCACTTTGACCATCCGTCTGAGGGTGATAAGCTGTGCTCATATCTAAGCGTGTACCCAACGCTTTCTGAAGTAACTGCCAAAAGTTGGACGTGAAACGAGCATCTCTGTCTGAGATGATGGACGTTGGCACCCCATGCCGAGAAACTACTTCCTTAATGTAGATGCGAGTCAACTTATCCATCTTATCTATTTCTTTGATCGCTAGGAAGTGGGCAGACTTAGTTAGATGATCCACGATTACCCAGATGGTATCGCAACCACCCGGAGTTCGCGGGAGTTTAGTGATAAAGTCCATCGAGATCTGATCCCATTTCCACACTGGGATCTCAAGTTGTTGAAGTAGCCCTGATGGCTTCTGGTATTCCACCTTGACTTTCGCACAAGTCAAACACTTGCTCACGTAGGTGGCTATATCCGCTTTCATGTTGGGCCACCAGTACGGGCTTTAAGGTCTTGATACATCTTATCCGAACCAGGATGGACAGAGTATCAGGATTTGTGAGCTTCGTCCATAACTAGCTTCCTGAGGTCTCCGTAGAGAGGTACCCATATACGATTCATGAAATACCGGGACCATTGGGTTTCACTTCCCAATCGCGTTCCATCTTTCCCACAGATTCGGCCTTGATGTTTTCTTCCTTAACTGCTTCTAGCTGCGCATCGCGTATCTGTTCGGGTAACCCAGAATGAATTGTGAACTGTAGTGCTCGTACCCGACGAGGTTTCAAGTGCTCCTTTCTACTGAGGGCATCAGCTACCACGTTAGCTTTACCCGGGTGATACCGAATGGCACATTCATAGTCGTTCAGGAGTTCGACCCAGGACGCTGTCGCATGTTCAACTCCTTCTGGTCAAAGATATGCTGGAGGCTCTTGTGATCCGTGTAGATTGTGTACTTTGTTCCATATAGATAGTGTCTCCAAATCTTAAGTGCAAACACAACTGCTCCCATTTCCAGGTCATGTGTTGTGTAGTTTTTCTCGTGAACCTTCAACTATCGGGATGCATACGCGATGACCTTATCGCGTTGCATGAGTACACATCCCAATCCCTGAATGGAAGCGTCACAATATACCACAAATCATCTGTCCCTTCCGGCAAGGACAAAATGGGTGCACTGCAAAGTTTCTGCTTCAGCAATTGAAATGCTGCTTCCTGCTTGTCACCCCAAGCATACTTGGTGCCCTTCTAGGTGAGAGTGGTAAGCGGTTGTGCGATCTTGGAAAATCCCTCGATGAAACGTCTGTAGTAACCAGCCAAACCCAGAAATTGGCGGATTTGTCGGTGTCCTGGGTTCTTCCCAGTTCTTGATAGCATCGATCTTGACGGGATCAACGTGTATACCTTTTTCATTCACGATATGCCCGAGGAACTGAACTTCCCGAATCCAGAAATCACACTTCGAAAACTTGGCATATAGTTTCTCCTGTTGAAGTAGTTCCAGCAATAATCGTAGATGCTCAGCATGTTCTTCTTCACCCTTAGAGTAGACGAGTATATCATCGATGAACACGATGACAAACTTGTCGAGATACGGTTTACACACGCGGTTCATGAGGTCCATGAACACCGCGGGTGCGTTGGTGAGACCGAAGGGCATGACCAAGAACTCATAATGGCCATACCGAGTACGAAATGCCGTCTTGGAGATATCCTCCTCCCTGACGCGTAACTGGTGATAACCGGACCGTAGATCGATCTTGGAATAGTAGCTTGACCCTTGAAGCTGGTCGAAGAGATCGTCGATGCGAGGTAATGGGTATCGGTTCTTGACGGTAACCTTATTGAGTTCCCTGTAGTCGATGCACATGCGGAAGGTCCCGTCCTTTTTCTTGACAAAAAGGACCGGAGCTCCCCATGGCGAGGTACTGGGTCGGATAAATCCTTTTTCCAACAATTCCTGAAGTTGGGTAGACAGCTCTTGCAGCTCTGCTGGAGCTAGGCGGTACGGGGCCTTGGCGATAGGAGTCGCATGGTTCGCCAATTCGATTTCAAACTCCACTTGTCGATGTGGTGGAAGACCAGGTAACTCCTCTAGAAACACATCGGAAAAGTCACGGACGACGGGGATATCTTCAATCCGCTTCTCGTCCTTAGGCTGCTCGGTGACCAGTGCAAAGCGAAGGAGTTCTTTCTCCGAAGATACTTCTGAGCTTGCATGTAAGAGATGATGTTTGTGACGGCGCCTGCCTTCTCGCCTTGCACCATCAAGACTTCGTCGTTAGAGAGCGGAATACGGATAGCTTTCTCGAAACAGAGAACTTCAGCTCGGACGTCGGATAGGCAGTCCATTCCGGCTACCACGTCAAAACCACCCAGGGTAGTTGTCATCAGATCAATGGTAAAGGTGTGACCCGCGAGCTTAAGTTGACAGCCGGTCACTAAATGGGTCACATCTATAGATTTACGATCGGCTAGTTCTATGACGTAAGGGGTCTCTAGGGGTTTAGGCGTGAGATTTAGGTTCTTCCTAAAAGACTCAGATATAAAACTCTTATCCGCACCCATATCAAAAAGTACAGTAGCAAAATGATCGTTAAGGGGAAACTTACCAGTAACCACATTCGAGTCGTTCTGGCCTCTCCACGGCCCAGCCTGAATGCACGACCTTTGGCACCTCCTGTGCCACCATTTCCATTGTTGCCATTGTTGTTATTGTTTGTTGTTGTTGTTGTGGTTGTTGTTGTTGTTGTTCCCACCATTGTTGTTGCGAAGCTGCGGGCAGTCTCGCTTGAAATGGGCAGTGCTACCGCACTGATAGCATCCCCGGTTATTACCTTGCTGTTGACCCTGGTGCTGATTCTGATTTTGTCGAGACATGATTTCCCCGCGACAATCCCTTGCCGCGTGTCCCGCTTTGCCACATCTTTGGCAGCGATTTCCGGCGCAAGGGCCGTGATGATGGAGGTTACAACGGTTACATTGCGGCTTTCGACCCGCATAGCCGCTTGAGTTCTGGGTGTTGTTGGCAGATGATTATTGTGACCCCGATTGTTGTTGAAATTGTTGGACCGCTTCTGGTTTCCTTGTTGTGGCTGGGCTGACGAAGACTGTCGAGCAGGTGAGTCTTCAAATTTTCTTTTGTTATCAGGGACAACTTCAGTTGCACCCCGAGGTGGCAACTTCCTTTGCTCCACCGCTTTATCGGTGAGTTTATGCGCCAGCCTAATCGCTTGATGCTCCGTCGTAGGGTTGCTAGACATTACCATGCCCTGGATCTCAGGGACCAGACCCCCAAGATAAAACTCAAGTCGTTTTTCGACGGTGTTAGCCAGATCGGGACATAGGAACACCAGATCATGATGTTTGGCCGTGTACGCTTCAATTTCAGACCCTACCATCTTGTGGTTCCATAACGCTTGCTCCAACTGCTGAACTCTGTCCCGCGGACAGTATTCCTCCTTGATTAGGGCCTTAAACTCGGTCCAGGCCATTGCGTTCGCCGCAATAAGTCCACGCGTTTGGACTTGTGCGTTCCACCAGGTTAATGCCCCATCTTCCAACGTTGAGGCAGCATACTTGACCTTATTGGCTTCAAGGCAATTGCACATCTCGAACACCGATTCAGACTTTTCAATCCAACGGACCAGTCCTATGGGTACTTCCACACCCGTGAACTTGCTCGGTTTTGCATCAAGGAACATCTTGTAGGGGTTAAGACCCCCTCATGAGGACAGAGGATAGGTAGTCAGCGAGAAAGTCTACTAGCCCAACTATTAGATTTTCCCATGAAAATTTAATAATGGTTACCTGCTGGTGGGTTTTGAACACCTACCAGAGCAGCATTCACATGTTCTTGGATTAATGCGGCCAATTCTTCAGGTGACATGTTGAGGTTTCCGTGACGTCTAGTTGCCATTTCAGATCTTCGCAAGACAACACAAACACACACCGATAAGTATATATATCCAATATAGTTATCATATTCCACAATTCAATCATCACACAAGTTATGTCAACCCAACAAATTAAACAATCAAAAGGAACATTCGATTAAATAAATTGCAATGTCTCACAAAATACCAACCAAACATCTCAGTTTAATTATAAAATTTCAAGTTCAAACATAAGTGGAAACAAACAACTAAGGAAAACAAAGCGGAGGTTGGCGAGACGAGTTAGTCTTCTACGTCTCCATCTCCCAAGTCGATATTGTTGCCGTCATCCTCTGCGGCGTTTTCAGCTTCAACAGCCGGGTCCTGTTCCGGCTCTTCTTCCTCCGGATCCTCCTCCGGGTCTTCCTCTGGATCCTCCTCTGGGTCCCTCTAGATCCTCCTCTTCTTCCTCTACCGGCGCTGGGGGGGCCGGTGCTAGTGCGGGTACTAGGACAGGTGCTTGATTCTGCTGCAATTCTTGAATCCTCCAACTGGACTCAAGAACTTTGTCTTCGAGCCAGTCAGCCCTCAGCTGCTCAGCACGAAGATCCTTAGCTAAAATGTTTTGAACTCTCCTATTCTCATGTTGCTCTTCCTCGAGCTTTCCAGTTTTACAGTTAGTTGACGTATCATCCATCCTTGTGCTTCGATAGTCTCCTGCATTCTCTCTAGCTGTTCCTGTTGTTTCCTTAACATATCCCTAAGTAGATCGTCCCCTACTCCTAACGAGTTGACTGGTTCGACCGGTATAGCGGTGGTCGGACGGGAGGACGACTCCCCTCCTAGAGCGAGTCTTTTCCTAGCAGCTGAGCGTGTCTCCACGCCATGAGGTGGTGAGGGTTCGACCATGGGTGCCTTCCCCGGCGCCCTTGATTGTCGAGATTTGTCGGATGATGATGATGCATTGCCTGCTGGGTTGGTGTAGTTAGTTACGAGTTGCGTGCATCACAATATACATATATATCACACATAAAACAGTTGTAGTATAACACATAACAAGATATCACAGTTCGGTGCCAACTAAGTCTAGTGTCGTGTAACAGCTATAGTTTAGGTCTACTTTTAATGCAAACCTGGTTCTCCATAGCTGGAGGCTCTGATACCAATCTGTCACACCCTCAATTTCCACTTGCGGAGTTTTACCGCGAGGCGTGTGATCAAAGCAGAATCTGAGACACTAGTAATATCGAACGACTCTATATGATTTATTTAAACGTTTTCCAAAAACATTTGTTTAACCATTCATAGTTATTTTCAAATTATCTTAGTTTCAAAGTTTAGCGGAAGCATTAGTTTCAAAGTTTAGCGGAAGCATTATAGTGAAGTAAAACGCAAAAACCAAAAATCCCAAACAATATTCGTAAATAAGACTCGATAAAAATGTCTTGATCAAATGCAAGTGAGTGCACTTAGCGCTGCTAGCGTCCTGAGAAACATGTAAAGAAACAAGTGTCAACATTAAAGAAGAGTGAGTTCACAGGTTTTTATAAGTTCACAAGTTCGGTTAAAAGTTTGTTTTCCCCCGTTATCCCTAACCCAGGATAACGATATAGTTCCATTATTCCTAACCCGGAATAATAATGTTGGTTCGTAATTAAGTTCAATGTTAACATGTAGGTAGCGAGCCTAAAGTTACGTCACATAAGAGTTCGCGATGAAGCTGACTGTTGTTGCCTCAGTGTTGCCAGGTCTATCACTAACCATGGCGAAAGTTAGGCCAAATTAATCACCCGTTGACCATACCCGGTCGGCTAGCGCGACTAGCTCGGGTGGGGCTTGTCGGGCCCAGTAGTACTACTTATAATTTCCCCGCTATCTAACCCAATACTAACGATCCGAGGGTTGGTTGAGGACTTCCGTGATATAGCTACTTAGTGACCATAACGTACATTAACTTTAACTTAGTTACCGAATAGTTTAACGACGTTAATTTCGCATAACGTAAAAGATAGAGTTTTAGAGCGTATACATGTTTCTCCCCCTGTTGTTCGAAACCGGATAAAATAGGGGCCGTGAACTCACTTTAAATTGCTCGGTTAGAATAACACAAAAGTAGCAATTGATGGAACCGCTAATCGCGTCCTAACATGCTAACCGATTTAAAGTTAGTGTGTGAACACACTGATACAAAACCCTACGCATAACTAACACACAGTGCGGCACACGTAATAACCGATTCGAAAAACACAATCATGCATGCAAAGTATCATCATACCAAAATAATGATCAAACCAACTTGTCATAAACACAGATTAACTCATACAACACTTTGGTACACACTAACGCAAGTTATCATGTTTCAGCTTGTACGCTCGTAACTGGGCTGTTTTCGAGGATTTTATAAAATAGTTCCAACGTTCCAAAAATTACAATTGTTTTACAGGAGTTGTCAACTAAACTGTAGAATTTTATGTAAAATTTTCAAGTCCTAACGCTTTACCAATTTTTTATAAACATTTATATACGAGGCTGCAGTCAGATTCGTCGTTTTCTGACTTCAGTCCACGGGAAAAATTATTTAAAAATAATCGTTCATCCAAATAACAAAATTCAGTGGAAGATTTTCGGAAATTCCCGTCTCCAGTTACTATACAAATTTCGTGACCAACCCCCTACAGACTATGAGATCCGACTCGATAAACAACTAGCAAATTTTGCAGAATTTACCCAGCTTCAGCTGCTGCACTAAATGACCACTTTAAAATAGCAAACGACCTCAGAAAAATATGAATCCAGCGCCATTAGAAGCGTTTTTCAAAAATAGACGTTTTAGGCTTCAGAAAATCCACTTTTCGATAAATAATGATAATGTTACAGCAAATTGAAGTTGGCTGTAAATGTCATTCAGCAAACTGTTTTCGACTTTTATCGCATTAGAACATGCTTAAATGATCATGACGCTTAATAATAATGATTAACAACAGGTTTATTTTTCAAATATCATCATGTATATCAATATTCATGCAAACCCTAATTATATAACATGATCTTTATCGCTAAAACGCAGCTTATGATTTTAGTATTCAACATAACATCAAAATCGCAAAGACTCGCACAATCATCCGAACTAATCATAAATCACAACACTTTTCATACTAATAATCCTACCATTACACATAATCATGATCAAGATTACACAAACCCTAATGTGAATCGCAAAACAATTAAACCCTAACCTTGAAACTATGATGATTAGCGAACCGGGACAAGATTGGAATCAATCCGGAAGTTGGAGACTTGCGACCGTGAGAGGGGGGGCTGCCGTCTGCTTTCTCTTAGAGACTAGGGTTTGTTGTTTTTTTTAAACACATCTCATGCATACATACCATTATATAAAACAAGGGAAAGGGGAGGGGGCGCGACCGCAAATGGGGGGGGGGGGGGGGCGGTTTGGGTTAAGTAGCTTGGGCCTCAAGTTTAGGTTATTTCCTTGGGCCGCAAGGAGGTGAGGTCGACATGTTTCGCGGCTCGGTTCGGTTCGGCTGTTTATTTATTATATTTTTTATAACTAATAATCACGAAATCAAAGCGTGATATAATAATCTACAAAATCTACAAACGTCTAATATTACATAGCATGTAATTCACCCAATAGATTCACAAAGTTAGCGTAGTTATTGCGAGCGTGTAATTTAATTCTCCGAATTAAATGAGCGTAGGAATGAATAACCGTGAAGTGACGCGTTTAAGATACCTGAAAAGCCGGGATGTCACAGTATTAATTCCGGATCCTAAATCCTTGTTTTCCCCTCATAGGATTTAATAAATAATTGTTGTTGGATCCCCATCTAAGTCCTAAAACTGTCGTTAAGCTGAGTACCGAAACAGTGCTGACATAGCTAGTCTAGGCGGTAAGTTTATTAATTGTTTTTGTGCACTGCCTACATTGTTCTCAGATGCAACTATCAAAATGAATGACATGCATTATATAAATGTATTTCATGGCAGTTTCAGAATGTATATGAAGCAGAACATGACGTTTTAACATATAATTGCATAATTAAAATGACTAGTTAGTTGTACGGATGTTACTCGAAAGTGCCAGTTGTCACAAATCAAATATATCTTATGACTAAAATCCATGAAGATAATTTGATGCGAGTTACATCCAACATCATTCATAATGAGGTCTGTGAGTTTGGAAGTCAACTCCTTGAGTACAAAGTCAGAATAGTCTTAATTCAGAATCATTCTCACGAGTCTGACCGACTACGGATAATTTAGAATACAAGATTCATGGATTAAACATATTAAAATCGAACACAGTTGTAAGATTCAAGCTTTGCATTAAACCAGTAAATCAAAGGTGAATTCAAAAGGTACAACTATTTGAATGTTCGTACATCCAAATACTAAATCAAAACAAATGGCTAGCCAATCTAAGACCGATAGCATTCCTATGTTGGTCATGCTTGTCCTGAGTCATCGGTTTAGTGAACGGGTCTGCTAGGTTTTGATCTGTGTCTACTTTTCTTGTTAAGATGTCTCCTCATTCCAGTATTTCCCGTATATAGTCGAACTTTCTTAGAATGTGCTTGGCCCTGTGATGAGATTTGGGCTCCTTGGTTTGAGCAATGGCTCCAGTTTTATCACAGAACACCTCGATGGGTTTTTGAATACTCGAAACCACATTGAGGTCAGTGATGAACTTCTTCATCCAAGCAGCTTCTTTTGCAGCATCCGATGAAGCAATATATTCGGATTCAGTGGTTGAATTTGCCACTACACTCTGTTTGGAGCTTTTCAAGCAAACAGCTCCTCCATTGAGAGTGAATACGAATCCTAATTGTGAGCGGGAATCATCTCAGTCACTTTGGAAGCTAGCATCAGTGTAAAACCTTAAGGTGAGCTCTTCTTCCACTCCTCCAAACACCAAGAACATATCTTTGGTTCTTCTCAAGTACCTCAGAATGTTCTTTACTGCAGTCCAATGGGCAATACCAGGACTTTCCTGAAAACATCTGGTCATGCTTAAAGCATACAAGACGTCAGGTCTAGTATATAACATAGCATACATGATAGAACCAATCGCTGAAGCATATGGAACTGCTTCCATTCGCTTAATTTCAATATTCGTTGAAGAAAAAAAAATCGATTTGTTCAACACGGTTCCTTTAGTCATAGGAACACCTCCTTTCTTGGAGTTTTACATCTTAAGCATGTCATCATTTCATCTATGTAAGTACTTTGACTTAGCCCTAGAAGCCGCTTAGATCTATCTCTATAGATCTTGATTCCCAGATTGTAAGCAACTTCTCCAAGATCTTTCATTACGAAGCAAGATCCCAAATAGTGTTTAACATCATTAAGCATAGGGATGTGTTTCCAATGATTAGTATATCATCCGCATACAAGATGAGGAATGATATGGTGCTCACAATAGCCTTTCTGTAAACACAAGGCTCATCTTATTCTTGACAAAACCAAATTCTTTGATCTTCTGGTTAAAACGAAGATTCCAACCACTAGATGCTTGCTTGAGTCCATAAATGGACTTATTTAGTTTGCACACCTTAGTTGGATATTTAGGATTGACAAAACCTTCAGGCTGAACCATATAGACATCTTTTGAGAGATGTCCATTAAGAAAAGCGGTTTTGACATCCACTTGCCATATTTCGTAATCATAGTACGTCGCAATGGCAAGCAATATCCTAATTGATTTAATCATAGCAATGGGCGAGAAGGTCTCATCAAATTCAATACCTTGAGTTTTAGTGAAACCCTTCGCAACTAGCGGTGCTTCATAGGTGTGGACATTTCCATGCATATCAGTTTTTCTCTTGAAAATCCATTTGCTCCCTACTGCCCGACATTCGGGGTAGCTCAACCAAGTCCCATACTTGATTGTCACGCATAGATTGCATCTCGACGTTCATGGCTTCTTGCCATTTCTTAGATTCTGGATCTAAGATTGCAGATTTGTAGTTAGAAGGTTCGTTGTTAGACTCAGCTACTAATAAGACTTCGAGACCATTTAGATGCCATAGGTATCTATCAGGTTCTTTACGATTTCTACTACTTCTGCGAACGTTTGGGTTTATGTCTGATTCATTGGCAACAACTACTTGTTGATCAGACGGTCTGACTTCATTAGCGGTTGTTTATGGTTCTCGATTCTTCAAGACGAACAATATTATTTCCCGTTTCTCGATTAAGAAGTTCTTCCTCGAGAAAATGTCCCTTCCGTTTGATGGAAATCACATTTGCATTAGGATGGTATAAATAATATCCGCTTCTTTTACATTATCCGACGAAAACAACCTTTTCGCCTCGAGAATCGAGCTTATCATCAGAATCACTTGTGATGTATGCTTCACATCCCCATACTCCAAAGGTATTCCAAATCGGGTTTACGCCCACGCCATATTTCATATGGTGTTTTGTTTACCTTCTTAGTCGGAGCTGAATTGACAATGCGGGCAACGGTCATAAGAGCATGACCTCAAAATAAGTGAGGCAAATTAGTTCTACACATCATCGATCAAACCATATTAAGTAGGGTTCAATTTCTCCTTTCACTCACGCTGTTAAGTTGGGGTGTGCCTGGTGGAGTGGGTTGTGAAACTATTCCACTTTCCTTTAGGATGATCGAGAAATTCTAAGCTGAGGTATTCACCACCTCGATCTGATCAAAGTACTTTTATCTTTCTAGTAAGCTGGTTTACTACTTCGTTTTGAAACTCTTTGAAATTTTCAAAGTTTCGTGCTTATGCTTCATAAGATAGACATAAGTATATCGACTATAATCATTGATAAATGTAACGAAGTATCTTTCATGGTTTCTAGTCATGGTCCTGAAAGGGCCACATACAGCAGTGTGTGTGAGTACTAGAAGACCATTGGCCCGTTCACCAACACCGGTGAAGGGGTGCTTTTTGAGTTTGCCAGCTAAGCAAGATTCGCAATCATCAAAGGAGTTATGTCTAACGGATTCAAGAATCCCCTCTAACTGGACCTATTTATGCGTGCCTTACTTGTGTGGCCAAGTCTACAATGCCAAAACTACGTTCCGTTTTGTACCAGCTTTATTACGCTTAGAAAGATGATATATGTTATTACTTGTTTGAACATCAATACCATTTCAAGGTTTAGCCTCAAAATAAAAGACATCATTCAAGTAGGTAGAAATGGAAATTCCATTAAAAACATACTTGAATCCTTGTTCAAACAGTGAAGAAACTGAAATAATGTTTCTAGTAAACCAGGTGCAAACAAAAGGTTATTTTAAAGTAACTACAAGGCCAGAAGGACAAGAAAAAAAAATGTTCCAGTTGCCAGAACTGAACCCTCTTTCCATCATCAACTATGAGTTGCATGTCGCCTTGTTTCAGTTTCTTCCACTTTTTCAGATTCTTGCAAGACATTAATGATGTGATAACCACATCCGGTATCAAATACCCATGTTTTGCTAGAAGCAGTGAAAAGTTCAATAACATAAACGAGAATACCAGAAGAAGTGCCAATGTTATTGGCCTTGTTCATTTTTAGCTTGGCTAGATACTGTGGGCAGTTTCTTTTCAGTGCCCCATTTGGTTGCATAAAAGCATTGACGCTCCGTAGGAGGGTGTGGTTTTGCAACATGCTTATTGTTGGTGGCATCTCTAGCAGCAACAACAACCTTTCTCTTGCCTTTGTTATTATGATCCTTTTTCTTGTTTTTGGGCTTCTTAACACCACAAGACTTGACCATCAGAACTTGATTGTTTTTATGTGGTATGTTCATCTCGGCCGTTTTGAGCATACCATGTAGCTCAGGCACAGTCTTCACCCAAGCATTCATGTTATAGTTCATAAATGAACTTGTCATATGAGCTAGGGAGAGAGTTCAAGATGAAGTCCGCTGCCATTTGATCTTGTAAGGATAACCAAGTTTGTTTACCTGATCAATGTATCCTTTCATCTTAAGCACATGAGCACTAACACATGATCCTTTCAGCATTTTACAACTTATGAGCTGTTTTATGGTGTCATACTGCTATCGGGCTTATTTCTGAAACATGCCTTTTAGTTGCTGGATCGTGTCATAAGCATCTTTATCTTCCATGTTCTTCTGAAGTTGAGGAGATATGGTGGCTTGCATAAGGCAGGCTACCTCAGCGGTATCCTCGTTATGTTTTTCCAGTGCCTTGCGAGCAACAGTAGTGTTACTTTCAAGCTCGGTAGGGACTGGGCCATCTAAGATGCATAATTTTTTTTTCGCCATCTTGAGTACTATACTCAGATTGCAGTGCCATTCGAGAAAGTTGGTGTTATTCAATTTTTCCTTTTCAAGTATAGACTTGAGAATGAAGGAGTTGTTTTCTTTAGACATCTATTATATAAGCAAGGATTTTAATTAGTATTTTCGATGTATATGTCCTTATTTAATTAATGACCCATTACAATAATTAGAACAATGAATGAGAATCCGGTTAGAAGCTCTTTCTAAAGGTAGCTTAGCACGCAACATTAGCAAGGGGTTCAAGTGGACTGACAACGATTGTCAATTGTGAGAATTGCACAACTCTCGAGTATGAGGCCGCTAAGATAACTCTTGTCTACGCATTGATACGTTTAGCCTCATCTATGCCACTTTTGTTCTCGAGACAGCTGGGGCACGTAACATGAGAAGAAAAGTAATAGTCGTCCTAAAACAGTCACATGTGGAAGGGTCGGATGTGTCGACGAAGCCCTTGCACCTTGGAAGGATAAACTAGGCACCAAGTGTCGTGCTGTGGCTCCAACACTGATGGTTCGCATTATGCCCCAAGTGTTACTAGAAGTAGGATGACATGACCATTGATTTTAATTATGGGTTAATTTTAATTTTTTACCAAATAGGGTCGTGAGAGCCAATTTTAGTATATATTTTAGTCGTGACATCTTGATGAACCATTTCATCTCTCAGGACACTTAGTTTTAAATATCCTATTAAAACTAAATTTATCGCTACTTGAAATAACCAATTTTAAGTTAATAGAAAACTATTAATAGTTTAGGAAAATTGAATTTTGCAAAACATAATTGGTTATTTGTTTGTTTTTCAAAAACAACCTTTGTTTTATAACGAAATGTTAACAAGTTGTAAAACAATTTAGAACTTGTTTTAATGTGATTGTTTTTAATATTTTAAAACTCCTTTTAAAATCATGTTGGTATTTAGGTTGGTTATGTTATAACAACTTATAAGATAAAATGCAACCACAATAGCAAGATGAATATGTAAATCTATATGGCCAAAAATTGTTCGATCTTGCTAGAGTCTAATAACAAGATCAAACGGGTCACATTGTCACAACACACAAACAACCACAAGGATGGACTTGAGTGCATCCAGTCGTCTCGAGCAACTCCCACTGACTTCATGACTCCTGTTTAGCGTCCTTGGTGTTGTCTCCGGGTCTTCGTTTATTACAAAATTTTACAAAATTCAATAAAGGAAGAAACCCTATCTATTATAACTTTGAACCATCTAGATGGCCATAAAATATAATTAGAAAACCGAATAAAATATACAACCACAAAACAAGGTCGGGCCAGATATACATATTTCATAACAATTACAAAATAAACCCGACAATGTTTTGGTCAAGCAAACAAAATAAAATATTGACCAAAATTAAAGTTTCCTTTAAAATTATTTAGACCAGAAACTTTAAAATAATTAAAGTTTGTGTTCTAGTTTCGGTTAAAAGACCGGTACCGACTCGTATGTTGTAACCAAGGCTCTGATACCACTGTTGGGTTTTCATGGTGATCGGTTAAAGATTTTATTTATCAAAACCCGGTTCAATAAATAATAGTTAATTAATAAAAGCGCAAACGGAAATAAATGAGTGATCAACAATAAACGAAACCCGACAGGATCCGGTTGCATGCAAATACGAGCACAGTGATAAAAACATCTAACTATCGATGAGAAAGATATACCTCAATTAATGACTAACCGGTCAAGACACCAAGGTTCAACGAACACATGCTAGTGATACGAACCAATGAAACACGGAATGTGCCGGGAAACAGCGGCGGTGGCTGGCGATACTGGCGGCGGCGGTTCTGGCCAGCAGCGACGAAGCGGTGGCGGCGGCAGCGGTGGCGAGTGGTTGGGGTGTTATGAGAGCTTTTGGCAAGTTGTTCTTGTCACGCGCGCTAGAATCAGAGTTGGGCATGATCTGACAGGTATCTTCACTGCACAACGGAAGTGTAAAAATGCTAAGACTTCTAATAAGTGAACGCCCGCTAAGTACTCGAATCCCCATGGATTCTCCTATTCCAACCGTGCCATAGTTTGAAAAATATAACCTGAGAAAGAAACATGTGAAAAATCAACATAAAGTTGGCGAGTTCATAGTTGTTTGGAAAAGATTTAAAATAAATCTTTTTAATAACCGGTTTAAATAATGTTGAGAAAACATAATAAAACCATTTTCCTTGGCATGTCATTTGAAAACCTTGTGTTCGTAAAATTTGTATAACCGTCGATTTCCGCGCATGACAAAGACAACATGCCCTCATGAGCCTATAACCCACCCCGTGCTAGAAAGTGCCTCGCCAAACCGTTTACTCAAGACGGTATACTAGCAGGCGGTTATAGTTCCGATGTGTAGCGAGGACTTCACGTTTTAAGCGACCGTACGACCCTTAGTGTTGAGTAGACAATCCAGTCCTTGAGTCTTCGTGCCTCGCACGAGTATAGGTGGGTATAACCCACTCTAGTCTTTGTCATTGGGCCTAGCCCACTTGAGTCTGTAAGCAGGACCAACCAGTCCCCTTATTTGTATGTAGGACAATTCAGTCCCTGTGTTTGTATGTAGCTAGGACATTCCCGTCACTAGTCGTGAAACTCATGCACGTTTTGAAAATACGCGTGTGCTTTGTAAAACCGTATCTTGAGCATAAACCTTTCGTAAACCATTTGAGTTTAACGTAATCCATTTGCAACATGGTTTAGAAATACGAATTTCCGTTCATCGAAATTTATTGTACTTTTGCAAAACTTGCATTTCTTTCCACCCCCGAAAACATTTATAAAAATGTAAAACAGTAAAAAGTGAGGTTTATGAACTCACCTCGATATCCTTGTGCAAAGCTAGCTTAATATGATTCCGTAATGTTGTTTCCAAGAAAGTAACTCGCTAGCATGCAAACTATAGCATTCCTATCAAGGAATTAACCTTATAAGTTTCTAAATATGACGTAGCTAGACCACGTGTCACCGAGCTCTACCGAATCGTTGGCATACGATTCTATGAAAGTGTTGATATCTTGGTTTCAAATAGCCAACTATGGTTGTTTGATTCCATTTAATCAGGATACACACTAAGTAGTGAAAATGACTTAGTTTCCAAAAGGTTTAGATTATATATTTATATATAAATATAAGTATGTTTATAAAGTCGTGTTATTCGTCTCGAAAGGTCGCGCGTGTATATAACTAAATGTTGGTATAAAAATGATACACGTTATAACCTCGTATAAAGTATTCATGCGGTTTCCAAATGGATTTTCGTGGGTGTTAAGACTATAATATATATATTAACAAAAATCGGCGGAGTTTCCTCTATTTTTTTGACGATCCCGACAATACGAGTTGTCCATATATTTGTCAAAATTCAACAAATTAAAGTAACAAAATACGTATATCCTCCGGTTGTATTCAACACACGAATTTTTCTCGTATCGTAGATTCAATCCATATATATATATATATATATATATATATCTATATATATATATATATATAAACTACATTAATATGTTTATGTACAAGTCCAAGGGTCGTTGTTAGACGTTTCGCTAGTGTATTGGGTTTTTGAGCTCGGTTCCGCGTTAAATTCAATATTATTATAATCTATAAAAATAAATAAATAAAACAAGTATATCAAGTTTTACCAAGGCTCGCGTTGTCCGGTTGACCCAAGCTTAAACGTAGTTGACAGTGTTGACTGAGTTGACCGGGTTCGTCCCAAGTTGACCGAGTTTGACCGCGTAGTTGACCCGAACCCGAACCGTGTTGAACCGACCCTTAACCAAACCATAACATCTCCGCCACCGTACCACCGTTGCCGCTGCCGCGGTCACCACTGCCGCCGCACGGTGGCTCCATTTTGAGATTGTTGAGAATATATTTATAATATACATTTTTGATGGGTTTTTGTCTAATTAGTAATCTTGTGTAAAAGTAAAGTTAGTTATATTTTTGCTTAGAAATTCTACAAGATACATACATAAGTATAGTTAGAGAAATAACCCATGTATCTTGTATACCCAGTTTCGTCATTAATTCTCATCAACTAAAGTCATCTAGACATGTAGTTTTTCCAAACTTTATAAGAAATACATATATATATATATATATATATATATATAATATATGACACATAATTGCTCCAGAGCTTCCAAATCACCAAAAAGAAAAAAATATGAACAAGCAAGTTCAAGATTTGATTTGTAAAAACCATGTATATACGTAGATTTTGGTGACCATGACTTTTGAACAAAGCTACCAAAAAAGGTTTTATAAAACATAGTAACCCGAAAGAAATAGAGGGCAAGGATAATACCAACCAGCAAGAGATGAATTTAGCTTGAGAGGACTTGATTTTTGGCAGCAAACGTAACCCGTGTTGAGGCGGCAACAGGCCTGCAAAGCGGAAACAGAAAAGCTGCCAAAAGAGTGAATTATAGGGTTATTTTGGGTTGCTTGGTAGTGGGTTTTAGGACTGAAAGAGAGCCGAGAAAGGGGCTGTTTAAAGGCTGATGATTCAGCTTCAAAAGGCAGAAATATGTGTGAGTTTGTAGAGGTAAACGAGAGGTTGTATGTGTGTAAATTTAACCAGCATTTGCTCTTCATTTCTAGTCAAAAAGTTAAAGAGCTGGTTATTTTTTTAATCATGAAAAAGCATGGGTCTTTGTATTTGGAGTGAAGCTTTGTACAAAGATTGTGTGATTGATAAGTTTCTAAGTTAAAGTATGGTGTTCCCAATTGAGTTCAACTAATTACTAGGAAAAGATGAGGAGAAAGCACGGTCTCTTAAAATAGGATATCATTATACCTTTTGTGATGATAATGATGATGATGGCATAAATTTAAGTTTAAGTTTGGTTGAAGTAGGTTTTATAAATACCCGCTTAATTATACACACTAGTTGAAAAAAAAAACCCAGCATTGTAATAAAAAAAATGAATGTGTCGGGTGTATAAAAGTTATTCTTATACATTTGTATTTATGTCGCACTCATCGTATAACATATGTTTAGGGTCATCAACATATAAAACAAGTGTCGATAATCGATATTAGTCGCGTACGTTCATCGGTTGCATTAAAATTGCGTAAATGCCTCGTTTATCGTTTCTTATCCTTTTTTTTCGATCCGGTTTCAACTGTGAGCATTAAAATTCGAAAGCGAAGCTAAATATATCATAATATATTAGTATGAGTCGTAATTCGAGTCTGGTGCTTCCGTTTCGTTGTTGATTGCCGGCGCGTTATTGTTTCCGCGTAACTTCCGCGTTCAATGTCTGTGATGTTTGGCAGTCCGAATAATTTGCATAATTGTAAATATATGATAAATATAAGCACATAATTCGTATTTTTATGCGTTGTCAATATCTCGTTCAGTGTTAGTTCGTTGTTGTTTAAATGCGCGCAAAGTTCTTGAAGAATCGCTGATTTCCGTAACGTGAGTCAAGTAGACGTTCCTAGGCTTTCCAAAGGCCAAATTAAGTTAATTTATGTCTAATTAAGCTACGTATTATTGTCTTAATGTTGGTTATTCACGTAATTATTAACCGAAAAGTACCGGTTGTCACAGTTCTAACTCTCTAACCTCTCAAATGCAAGACCCAAGTCCCATTTAAATAGTAGACGAAGGTTCATGCATGCTCGCCAAGTGGCGGACATGCACGTGCATGTGCGACAAATGGCAGAGAGATTATGCATGCATGACAAATGTCCAAGACTCTTGCATGCGCGACAAGTTGGCGATGCAAGTGTGCATGCGCGACAAGTGGCGTAGCGTGGGTGCATGTGCGACAAGTGGCGAGATGAGTATACCCATCTAACCCGATCCATGCACCGTCTCTCAGTTAATACCCGCAACAAGTTTATCAGTTAAGATAAATAATTATATTATTAATAACGAGTATTAATAATATAGATCCGCTCATGATCATAAATATAATTATGATCCGTTTCGCATATCGTTCGTAATTTCCAGTTAAACCAGTTAAGTGGATTTTAGTTCGTTGCCTACGGTGTAACTCTTACGGGTCAAGACCCGGTCGGTAGCGTTGACTCATCGAAACGGACATAAATATCCAACACCCGAATGACATGATTTTGAGGTTCTTGAGCTTTCTGCAATAAAGATATGTGAAAAGTGGGATGCAAGTTTCTTGTGACAAATCCAATCGTTATGCTGCTGGACTAATCTTCATTACAATAAAACATATGGCCCTAACACCTGGGAGACTACTTATTTCATTCGTTCATTTGAATTTTTCGTTTAGTGTAATTTCAGATAAACCGACATACACACTTCTAAGACACATTAAGTACGATGTTTGTTCGCAAGTTGCTTCATGCGATTTTGTGTTCTATGTGAATAGTTTCTTCTAAGTGTCATTTACAATGGCTACTATTGTGTTTATAGGAACATAAGGACTTGTTATTAATGGTGGTGCAAATCCATACAACTGAAACCGAAATCGGTTTTGAAAAAAAACTGGTTTTGTGCACCATATAGTGTGGGTGATAAGCAGCTTTGATAAAGCTAATTGGATCCCTGTCTGAAACTATAGTGGTAGGCCAACCCTTGAAATAATTAACTATTTAAGTCAACTCGAGTTTAACAAATTATTAATAAGTAAATGAGCCGACTTTGCAGTAATAATTTGAGGTTAAGTTTTGGACATATAATAATTTGAAACGAGAAGTCCTTGAGCATGAATGAGATTGTGGTACGTGTCGATAAGTGGGAGGGGTTCATTATCCCTATTTGTGATACCACAAAGTAGGTAGTCAATGTGTCATATTAAGAGAATTAAGACAACAAATATTAAAGCATTCATATCCCTTTCATCATATTTATTCTATAATTACATTAAAAACAACTATATTTTTACTATTATTTCAATTAAATAAATTTTATACCTTTATCATTACATTTTCTCTCTTCTCAACTCACGACCACTTTCAAAATATATTAAAGAGTTAATTATACAGATGGACGTTGTGGTTTATAGCTAGTTTCGCCTTCGGGTATTAACCTTTTTTAACAGGTTCAAGTTTCAATTTTATAACACCTATATGTACTAACACTAAACTTAGTTAACTTTTATATTAAATCTTAGTAAAATGACTAAAATACCCTTCCATTTTAAAAGGACCATATATGTAATTACTTTATTTTTAATTTCAAGAACCTCATTACTATATTTTTAGTTTTTATATAAAGAAATAACCCCACAACCATTACCTCCACCTCAGCAATATAACTCCCCTTGCAGCAAGTTATTAGTTTGTAGAGGTTTTGCTATATGTATATAAACCATGTTCGGTTGTTTCACTTCTAAAGAAGCAAGTAGTTAAATACAAATTCTGTAAATATTAAAACTGATAAAAAATGAATGTGTACCACTTGGTCCATGTTATATTTATTGAATTATATTTTATCAGTGGCGAAATGATCATGTGGTTTTTTTTTTCCTTATTTTTTTGGAATGAAGTACATGAAGTGCTAGATTATTAGCTGCTGACTAGTTTTCTTTGATTTATTAAAGCTTTATCCAATCGCTGGTGATGCTGGACCCAGAATTGAATTGGGCGGTGGGTCTGGTTTTAGAGGTAGATTTGGTGTTTCAGGATTTGGTAGTCAAAATGGTGGGTTTGGTTCATATCGCGGTGGCGGTGGTGTGGTGGACGTGGTGGTGTGGTGGACGTGGAGGTGATGGGTTATTTCTTTATATAAAAACTAAAATAATGTAATGACATAAACGGTACTTGAGATTAAAAATAAAGTAATGACATAGATGGTCCTTTGAAAATGGAAGGGTATTTTAGTTATTTTACTGAAATTTAACATAAAAATTAACTAAGTTTGGTGTTAGTCCCCAAAGGTGTTATGAGATTGAAACCTGAACCTGTTAAAAAAAGTTAGTACCCAAAGACGAAATTAACTATAAACCACAGGGTCCATCTATGTGATTAACTCTATATTTATAGAGGGTGAACAAAATCCCCTCAAATTCTAGAAAGCCCAGTCACTTGTCCACCACTCCTCTGCTTGGCTTTGGAGTGGCTATTGGGGAACAGCCGGTTCAGTATTATGGGTTCCATATTTATTGGCATATCTGGTGGTATTGGCGTGTTCAGGTTAATTTCATCGATTGGACCTAACAGATCACCGTTGGCCAATTTCCTATCCAACTCCTTCCAAGTAGTTATCATTGGGGTTTGGTTTGAACCTTCTCCTATAACCTCTTTACTGTAGGATCAAATCGAGCCAAAAATCTGATTTTGAATAAGAATTAAGATGAACACACTCAAACTTTAAAACCCTTTAATGATTTGCAAAAGATGAATACAATTAGCCCCCAAATCTCTCTTTAGGTGTGTTACCCTAAAACCCTAAAACTCTATCTATTTATAGCCTAAACAACTTTAGGCTAATTACATTTAGGATCCTAGAGTTAATATCTTACCAAAAGTAGCAATAAACATGAAGACTAACTAAATAAGATAATAAATATATTTTGTCTAAACAAAATATATTTAGTTATCCAAAGCAATATAACTATCAAATCTCGATCTTCCACACGCCATATCTTTCTTCGATCTTCTCGTGTCGACTTGCGTGTTGACTTTGACTTCTTTGCGTTGACTTTGTTGACTGATACGTTGATAACATTAGACTACACGTTTTAGACCCAACAATCTCCCCCTTAGGCTAACGTTATCAAGCTCTTGCATCATCTTTAGAACCGTCAACTTCATGCATGTTGTGATCTTCAATTTGGCAAGCTTCAGTTTCAATTTTAGACCCAACAATCTCTCCCTAGGCTGATGCTTTCCAAATTTTCTTTTCTGAAGATCTTCTTTTGATACTTTGCTCTTTGAGTGCTTTATCTGGATAAGCTCCTCCTTTTTGCATGCATCATCTTTGACAAGACGGAACAAACTTTTCCACCTCTCATTTTCTTGAGTGAATCAGAAGACGTAGGAGGAGGATTCCTAGTTTGGTATCTTCTACAATCTTCAGGAAACAAGTGCTTTGGTCTGGTATCTTGCTCAATTGATGATCGGCCATCATTGCAGCAAGTAGTCAAAGTAACCTGTTCATAATCACAGACACAACTCCGAATTTTCTTTTAGATAAATTCAACATACAGACAAAACCGTATTCATCTGTAGTGTGCAATCAAATGAGTATCTCAAGCGGTTTGAGACACGATTTATGTGATATGGAAGACTTAGAAAAACAACTATACATACATCAAAATATTTTTGGATTTTAGATTTTGATTTTTTTTAACTTTCAACCTTTGAGATATAGAGCGGATCAAATACAAGATCATACCAACTTGAAAAGCCTAGGCACACTTCAACTTTCTTCAAGATAGCTACGACTTAAGAACGATTGTTGGTATGTTTGTCCATTTAAATCAATGCACCATTCTTTTGACATACATTCGGTGATTAATTATCATCTTTTGGGTAAACTTAGGATGAAGGTAGTGGACCCCACACGTGTTCGGTTAAACTTTTCTATCCTCATGGTCTTTTGAGATGCCTACCTTAACAACTTAGAAATAGTATCTACTAGGTGATGAGAGCTTCAGGTCTATGTTTCCATAAGCAGAGAAGATGATCATCTGATTAGAGAGCATAACTAATAAAATATTTACTTAATATATGTACGCGCTTTGGCGTATTTTTTATTCCTATTGCACGACATTAACATTGCGTGTCTTTTTGCTCTTTTTGGGTTGCACACATTGGTGTCTTTTGGTTGCACACATTGGTGTCTTTTCAAAATATATATCTGCACAACATTGTATGTCTTTTGAACGCTTAAATTTAATCTCGCAACCCCTTTTGGACATAATCGGTTTGTGCAATCCTGCAACAAGGTGGGTATCCACATTATCATATAATATTTTTATCTTTATCACCAAGATGCAGTTTACTTGTCTGAAATGCTGAATCTACCGACATATCGTTAACTTGGAGCCACATCTTCCATCAGATCCTATTCATATGAAGACATAATCAAGTTAGTTCCTATCATTTCTCATATAAGATCATGATTATTTTTCAATAATTATATCCCATGGTCTAGAAAGTATTTTAATACTCCCCCTAAAATTTTATTTATGTACAACCATTTACTGAAAAATTAAAAATTATAAAACATGTATTTACGAAATAAAGTCTTCCACACCAGGCATATAAAAATATATGTCAGCAAGAAAATGAGTGTGTCACAGCAGCATCATGCTGATTGCGTGACCAGGTTAGATACCATGACCAAACCTGTGATTTTCCTTTTCAAACTTGTATCTAGAACAACCACTTATAATAACCAGTGTTATTAACAGTCCTCCTTGGATGTTCCTACACTCATAAGCAATTTAGTTAGAGAGTGGAACCCAGGCCATCATAGTCTTGGGTTGTCCCCTTTCATCAAAATAAGAAACCTCCGATATGCCAAATCTTTTCCCTCATTGATATCTTTTACAACCTTTGGTTTGACTAGCCAAAACTGTGTTGGTTTAAAAATTCTGTTTGTAAAAGATTTAAAGTTTGAAATAATTTTATGTGTAAGACCCGGAGGTAAAGATTGAGGTTTTGATGTGTTGGTCTTTTTCATCTTTGAGTCATGTGAAACCGGCTTCACATGTGGAGATCTGGATGGAGAGTTTTCCATCCGATCTTTCAAAGATGTGTGATTTTTACCTTTTGATCCAGAGAAGCAATACTGGTTGCCTCTACCGTCTGGATTGTGTCGCTCTGGGCATTTCTTGAGCACATGACCTTCTTTTCCACACCTAAAACAAGCCTTGAATGGCTTTTGAGACTTTGCAGTTCCGTGTGATGTAACTAGGCGTGGGGATTGCTTTGAACTTGACTCAACATGTTGACAATCGTGAGGTTCGACAACTTCAGATGATCTTTTGACATTTGACTCCCTAAGACTTACATTTGTCTTTGATTCATCATCCGAAACTCGTGCAATCATCAGTATGGAAGTCTTTTTCCAATGGATCTTGATTTGCCAGACTTACAGAGTCATTTGGGGTTGTTGGTTCTTGAACACCCGATGGTTCAAGGTTTTCAACCTTTTTACTAGCATTTCTTACTGAAGTTTCCGAGTCATTTGAGCTTTCCAATTCTTGGTATGACTGAAAATTTGACTCGCTTTGAGAATTATTGCTGCATGATGTGTTATCCGATGATGCAGTGGAGCTTGAATTCTTGATTTTCTTCAATTTCTTGTCAAGACGGCTCTCATCTTTTATGCAATCTTCATAATTCTCGATGTCACTTGAAGTAACTGATCCTTTGTAACATTCGTCGAAAAACGGGTTTCCAAACCCGCTTCGTTTATTAATCGAATATACAGTTATAAGTTCCGTTGCGTATTTATTGTTCGTATTAATTTTAAACAATACATAACTAATAAACAAATCTAGAATTTTAAACCATAATTATTAAATAACAAAAAAATAGTGAAAAAAAATAATGGAGACGCCGGTTTCGAACCCGGGTCACCCACAAACCCAAACACACAACACACCGCTCCGCCACACACTATGTTTGTGATAAACACTAAAACAAATAACATATATAATAAAACCGAGAGTCAAATCCGATTATCAACGCGCCAGAACTCGCAATCACCGGAAAATCCGGCAATCCGCGATTTTGGCAATGTTCCTTTTGACTGAACCGCACAAATTGATGTCGACGTCGGTTATAACTGTTGCCGGCAATCAATTTCAGTCATAACCGACGGAAATCGTCAATCGCGAACCTTGACTCAATTCAAACCCAATTCAGCCTGTTTCCACTATAAATACCCACTTGAACACTCTAAAAATCCTTTCGCTCAGAACCACGATCGTTTCCGAAGCCTTATTCATCCCAAAACACGTTGTCGGAGATTTTTGCATTTGCCGGACTTTCACCGGAAAACCGAGGCTTTACTTCTAATCGGTAAAATTCTCGACTCTTTCGTTTGTAATCCATTATTCGGCATGTATTAACCTTAATCATTCAACCAGAATCTGTCTCAGACAACGTCGCCGGAAATCCCCGGACTCACCGGAATATCCTGAAAACCAAAGCCTCACTGTCGATCGGTATAATCATCTAAACCGTCTTGATATCTTTTGCTCAGTAACTTAATTGCATAACACAATGATCTAAACTGTTAAACAATTCACTCAGCCGAGAGTCACAAATCAGAGCTGACGACTCGTGCCGGAAATCTGAAGTAAACGCTCTGTTTTGGTACATTTTATTCCTTAATTTCTTTATCTATTTCATTCCAACCAATTATAAGTTTTGATGATCGATTTAAACAGAACAGTCGGATTTCACTGTTCTGTGTTCTTGTTAATGAAGAAGATGAAGTCGAGTATATGTATAAATATAATTAAAACTGGATATTCGAACGGGTTAGACACACAGTCCAGTGGTGGACTGTGTGCACAAACAATACACACGTCCCGGGTTCGAATCGCACACGTTACCGACTTTCAGAAATAAAACCAACATTTTTAGAACTTAATCAGATCAAGTCACAGAATGTTTATAAGAGTAATACAATCCATTAGTTAAACAGATTAGACACACAGCCCAACTGGTTGGGCTGTGCGCACTCGAACCGAAGGACCTGAGTTCGACTCCGGGTTTCTGCAACCTGTTCGGCCATATAAATCATTTTTAATAAAAAACCAAATAAGTTTAAAATTAATTAGTATATAAATATAATTAAAACAGAGAATATTTCGGATTAGACACGTAGCTTAGTTGGTAGAGCTGCGTGCACGTATACGAGAGGTCCCGAGTTAGAACCTCACTTAGCGCATAAGAAAACATAGTCTGACCGGTCAAGACCCGGTCAACGGTCAACGGTCAACGGTCAAAAGTCAACTTTTTTTTATTTTTTATTTTATTATTTATTTAATTTAAAAATCATTTAAAAATACTTAAAAATAAGATTTTTAAAGTTAGAAAATTTCCTTAAACTCACAAAAATAAATCTAAAAATCCCATTAAGAGCACTAATTAAAAATATTAATCTCAAATAAAATCCATTTATTTACCGAATCATTTCGTTATTATTTTAGGTTAGTTTTTCCCTCGTCGATCGAATCCTAAAATTCGTGCGCATCCAACGTCATCAAAGAACGCACCCAATGTGAGTGAATCTCTATAAATTCCCCGTTTTAATCATGTTTTGGGGTGTATCATGTGTCGTATAATTCTTTTATTATATATATAAACACTTGTGCATATATCATATCCGTGATCAAATGTGTATCAATTGTTGTGTGAATTATATGTAGATTGGATTTATCATTTTCAGTGCACGCATTTCATTAGGCCCATCAGTTCCCCGTGGGAGACGAGTTGAGCATCAGGGTACCTCATTAGATCGGCTCCGTTTGATTGAGCCTTGATCTCACATACATCATCATTCATATCATATACTCATTCAAAGTGGTTTGTGTTTGTTTATCTATATATGTTTGCTCACATGTGATTATTGCACAAATTTTCCTTATTAAATAAAACAGGAAATTAGTAACAATGTTTTATCAAGGTTCACTCGCCAACTTTTGTTGACCCAAAATATCCCCCGTTTTACACATGATACAGGTGATCCAGCTGAGACAAGAAACACATAGGAAGGCCTAGAAGAATAAACAAGTTTAAGCTTTGGAATAATTAAATAGTTTCAATTTATTGTAATTGTATGAATTTTGTTTGGATATTTAAGTTATAATTTGAATTTAATAAATATGAAACATTTTAGTAAACATCATGAGCTTTCGTGATAACCCAATTATACCCCGACTTTTATTCCGATGCGGGTCGGGGTGTGACAGATTGGTATCAGAGCTTGTGACTATAGGGATATAGGATAGGTTATTAGACCCTTAGAGCCTATACTATAGTTGATTAAAATTTTAAATTGCTTATGCGTTACATACAAAATTCATGATGTTTATATGCTTTATGTTTATTGTTACACTCAATGTTATGCAAGCATGCTCACAAATACATGATATTATACAATGCTCATCATGAATCATACATATCATATTCATGAGAGCACACACCTCACGATTACCATGATTTTTGCAATGATTTTTGTATTTTCAAATCACATCAAAGTGAGTTCGCATGACGGGCATGTAGTAACTGGAAGGGTACGAGTACCGGTAGTCGGAACGTCCTGTCTAGGCTTGGCATTCGTATAAATCCAAAATAAAGGACCAGTTTGCCTACCTGGGGACTAACGATGAGAGTACGAAGGACCTATTAGGCCAAAGCATGCTATACCAAACGTCGTGTGAGCTAACCCCACTTTGAGTTGTCATTGTGTCTACACCTGGACACCCTCCTACCATACATCTCGCAATTATATTTTCTAATTTTCATTTGGGTGGTGCGAGTGTTAATCCGCCAACACCAATGTGAATCCTACCAAGCCCAATAGTCATGGGGGCCCACGTGACTATACAGGCGATGGTATGGGGGACTTTGGAGGCCCAAACATGAGCAAACCCAAGACATCCTATGGATGTAGTTGAATTATTGTCAGTTATGTTATTTTTCATTCTTTTTATGACACATGACACCTAGAAACTCCTTAAACTCACAATCTTCCTATGTATGTTCCTGTAGATGTCGGCTAGGCAACTACGTGGAGGTAGAAAGTCAGGAAGATCAAATGAACGCTTGGCCACACAAATTGCTAAACAAATGGCCGCAGTGCTTCCTGACATCGTAATTCAAGTTCAACAAGCTCTCACCGCAAATCCTATCAACCCTCCCACTCAAGAAGACCAGAGCGTCGCCAACCCTCCTTCCAAAAAGTGCTCCTACAAACACTTCAAATCTTGCGATCCCCCAAAGTATGAAGGGACCGAAGGTGTTACCGCTCTTCTTCACTGGTTTGAAGAAATGGAAAACACTTTCCTCAATTGCGATTGTCCCGAGGATCGCAAGGTACGTTATGCAACTGGAAGACTGTTTGGGGTAGCCCTTACCTGGTGGAACACGGAAAAGGGTAAAGAGGAGTTGAAGATGCTATGGCCTTAACATGGGAAGAGTTAAGGGAACTCATGACAAGACGCTTCTATCCAAGAAGCGAAATAAAAAAGCTGGAAGACGAATTCCACTCACTAAAACAAAAGGAAGGAGATCACACTTCCTATAACAAGAGATTTCTCGAACTGAACCAGATGATCCCTAATTTGTTCACCCCCGTGTACCGCTTGGTTGAACATTACATTCGAGGTCTTCCCTCGAAAATTCAAGACTCGGTCTTAAGCACTTCGCCTGCAACACTTGAAGCCGCGATGGAGTTAGCTACAGAACTCACTGAGAATCGCATTCGAAACGGAAAATTCAAAGATGAAAAGAAGAAAGCACCCATAGAGACCTCACCTACAAACCACCCAGTCTCATCCTCAAGGTTTGCTGGTAAGAGGAAACGTAATGGCAAGAATTTTGCTGTCACCCAAACCAACCCTCCTATCACTGCTGCACCAATCACCCAAATTGCTCCCTCAGCTGCACCATTTAAAAAGCCATACACCGGCCCACACCCAAAATGCAACCGTTGTCAATACCATCACCCTCCCGAAGCTCTTTGCCAACATTGCACAAGCTGTGGCCGTGCAGGTCACACCATCCAAACCTGTCGCACTCTTCAACGAATGAACCGCAATCAACCCCCAACCCAAACCCACCATCAGATAGTGGGTCAAGCCCAACAACCTTTACTTCTACCACCTGTACCACACGCAGCCCAAACTTACTACCAACCCAACAACCCCATGATGCAACCCATGCGAGCTTGTTACAACTGTGGGGACCCAAACCACTTTAGGAACACTTGTCCACGCTTGGTGAACATCATCCATGCCCAAGCTCAAGCGAACCCAGTAAACCAAGCTAACCAAGCTCCTCCACCTGC
Source organism: Scalesia atractyloides (assembly GCA_947069175.1). Taxonomy (NCBI): domain Eukaryota; kingdom Viridiplantae; phylum Streptophyta; class Magnoliopsida; order Asterales; family Asteraceae; genus Scalesia; species Scalesia atractyloides. The sequence continues at coordinate 57,756,897 of CAMTDV010000024.1, read as the reverse complement.
CAGAGGAAGAGCTTTCAACATCAATGTCACACCCTGACCCGCAGGGGAAATGGTAGTCGGGGCATGATTGGGTTTTCATCAAAGCTCATGACATTTACTATAAAGTTTCATATTTATTATTTCTCTTTAAAGAAGAAGTTACAATAACATACAAGCATAACATGTTCAAATACACTTTCATTACAAACAAAAGCATTAAACAAAATCATACAATTACAAAGGGAAACTAAACTAAATGTCCATTCCATAGCATTAACTTGTTTATTCTTCTAGGCCATCCTACGTGTTTCTTTTCTCAACCGGATCACCTGTATCATGTGTAAAAATAGGGTTTTTGGGTCAACATAAGTTGGCGAGTGAATCTTATTTAAATATTTGAAAGGATTAGTTATGTTGGTTATTTGAATAAAATTGTGCATAACCAAATATTAATAAACGTAAATGTAAATTCAACCATAAACACGTAATATCAAATAATGCACACGCACACACCAAATGATGAACAATGAGATCAAGGCTCAATCAAACGGAGCCGATCGAATGAGGCACCTGATGCTCAACTCGTCTCCCACGAGGAACTGATGGGCCTAATGAATGATTTGCACGCAACCTGACAAGAATATAAACACACATTACAACAAACAATATTTACATCACAAGTTTAGGTCATATAATGGTAATAGCACAAGTTTGAATAAACGAAATAATTAAAGCGACACATGAGACACCCCAAAACATGAATAAAAGGGGAATTTGTAAGGATTCACTCACAGTGGGTGCGTTCCTTGAAGACGATGAATGCGCACGAATTTTTGGATTTGATCGACGAGGAAAACTAACCTAAAATAATAACGAAATGGTTCGGTAAATAAATGGATTTTATTTGAGATTAATATTTTTAATTCATAATCTTAATAGGAGTTTTAGATTTATTTTTGTGAGTTTAAGGACATTTTCTAACTTTAAAAATATTATTTTTAACTATTTTTAAATAATTTTCTGGTTAAATAAAAAAAATAAATAAAAATAAAAATGTTGACTTTTTGACTCTGACCGTTGACCGTTGACCGGTCGGACCGTGTTTATTCTATGCGCTGAGTGAGGTTCGAACTCGTGACCTCCCGAATACGTGCACGCAGCTCTACCAACTGAGCTACGTGTCTAACCCGAAATATTTCTGATTTTAATTATATTTATAGACTTATTAGAATATTTCAGAAATTGCTTAATTTAAAAAAAGATTTTAAAATGAACCAACCGGCTGCTTATAACTTGACTCGAACTCTCGACCCGTACATCGTGATGCACCCAGCCCTTCCAACTGGGCTGGGAGTCTAACCCTCCATAACAGAATTTATAAAGTATATAATATCTTACTGTGAAGATATATAATTTGGTTTAGAAAAAAATGGATTTTACTTTAGTGGATCGGAACACAAACAGACTCGAACCCGGGACGTGTACGTTATGTTTGCACACAGTCCACCACTGGACTGTGTGTCTAACCCGGTTAGAAACCCGAGTTTAATTACATTTATACTTTAATAAAACTTCATCTTCTTCATATGAACAAAACCCAGAAACTGGAATCTGCTGGTTAAAATGTTTTAACAGTTCTGGGTTACATATTTAAAATCTAGAACGTATTAAACATATGATATAAGAAAGTTTAGAGGTTTATACCAACTGGAAGCAAGGTTCCGGTTTTCCGGTGACCAATTCCGGCGAAACACAAACAAATTCGGCGACTTGCGGCGAGGTTTTCAGAGTGAGTTTGAGAGTAGTGAGCGAGTTGGATCGAGGAGTTTAGCCCTGTATTTATAGGCTGCTATGGTGAGGTTTGATCTCGGTTAAATCATTGGCGGTTACGACTGAAATTGTAGAAACAGTTTGGTTAAATTTGGTTGTGATTGATTGATGATTGTCAGTTATTTCTGGTGATTTGGAGGATCGAAACGGAAACTCCTTGATTCGTTCTTTGATTCAGGGGCGGTTTCAGTATTTTGTGTTTTGAATTTCCGATTCAGTGTCAGTTTGTGTATAAAATTTAATTGTTTCAGATTTGAATTAAGTTGTGTGTGTGGTGTAGTGGTGTAGAGTGTGTTTGGTCTTGAGAGTGACCCGGGTTCGAAACCCGGCGTCTGCAAATATTTTTTTATTCATTATTTATTAGAAATTTTAAATTATGATTTTTAAATTCTAATATATTTATTAATTATGTATCGTTTAAAATTAATTTGAGCATTAAATACGCAACGAAAATTTATAACTGGATATTTGATTAATAAACGAAGCGGGTTTTGAAAATCCGTTTTTCGACGGATGTTACAGTATCCCCTACTTTTGGAAATTTCGTCCCGAAATTTAAGTAGTAGTGGTATATTTGACTTGAAGGGAGGATGTTTTAATTTTGACGATTACATAATTAGAAGAGGGTGAGAGTTTAAATCTTATTTGAGGCGGTAACGTTCCTAGTAAGGGTTGAATACCCTGCTACAGGAATCGCTTTTTGATGCCTAAAGTATAAGAATGCGGAACATTGATAAACAGGGTTGATTGACTAGGCATGATTTTATGCATAAGAGTTTTGAGGGAATTGATACGTTTGAAATGATAAGGTATGTATCATAAAACCAAAACTTCAACCATGACGATATTTAAACCTACACGGAACTTCTCATAACCTCCTGGTAATGCTTTTGATCCTTTGCCAAGAATACTTATATATAGGAAGTACCAGCGGCGTATCCACCATATTCTTGTCAAATTTCATTGACTTTATCAGTAAATTATGATCAGTTCTATGTGACTCTAAAACATAAACAAACACAACAACCAAAGCTTGAGTCTCAATTCTGAAAGGATGATGACAGTACCTCGCTCGTTTGTTATGATGAAGGGGTTAGTCTATGTAAAAGTGAGACTCAACCCAACTTCTTTAAATGATGAGATTGAGATACGTCGAGATGTATGATGATATGAATGTTAAATCAGTAAGTATAAAACAAAACTAAAATAGTAATTCGCATTAAGATTCTTGGATATAAAAATTTCCAATTTATAACTGAGATACGTAAAGATTGAGATAACATAAAGAAAACATTAAAACTAGACGATTGGAGTTGAGTCTTGATTCTTGGTGAGGAAAAGCTAGTTGGGTGATTCGTTTGGGCCGTTATTATCTTCAACAGGATTGGTGTTGATGTTGTAAGCTCTTCCTGTTGCTGGTGGTGGAGCTGGGTTTGCTTGATTTGCTTGGTTAACTGGGTTTGCTTGAGCCTGGGCGTTTATGATGTTAACCAATCGAGGGCACGTGTTTCTAAAGTGAGTAGGGTCGCCACAATTAAAACAAGCTCGAACATATGGGAACATGGGGTATTGGGGTTGTTGATATGTTTGGATCATGTTTTGAGTAGGGGGTGAGGCTTGGTTTTGAGGGGCACGACAAGTTTTGCTCCAATGACCATAACGCCCACAATTTGCACACAGTCGACAAGGTACGGTAGATGGATGGTGATAAAAACAGGTGTTGCATTGAGGATGAGGTCCAATGTAGGGTTTCTTATTTGGGTAAGTAGAGTTGGGTGCTACTTGAGTGATTGGAATAGCTTAGAGGGGTATGGCTTGTGAAGCTGGTTGATTGCCTTGGGTAATAGCGAAATTTTGTCCATCTCGTTTTCTCTTAAGAGTGGTTTGAGGAGGGGATTCGGTCTGGGTTGGGTTGGAGGTTTCGGTTGATGCTTTATCCTTCTTCTTCTCCTCCGTGAAGTCTTTATTTCGTATGTGGTTTTCAGTGAGCTCTGTAGCTAACTCCATTGCTGCTTCCAAAGTTGCAGGTGTGGTACTTATTACAGGGTCTTGAATTTTTGAAGGAAGACCTCGAATGTAGTGCTCGATCAAACGGTAGAGGGGAGTGAACAAGTTGGGGACCATCTGATTTAACTCAAGGAATCTCTTGTTGTATGTGGTGTGGTCGCCCTCCTTTTGTTTCAAAGAATAGAACTCATCTTCCAATTTCTTGATTTCGCTTCTTGGATAGAAACGTCTTGTCATGATTTCCTTCAACTCTTCCCAAGTCAAAGTCATAGCATTCTCAGTACCTCGCTTGGCCTTCTCTGTATTCCACCATGTAAGTGCTACTCCAAACAAACGACCGGCAGCATATCGCACCTTGCGATCTTTGGGACAGTCGCAATTGAGAAAAGTGTTTTCCATCTCCTCAAACCAATGGAGGAGAGCGGTGACACCTTCAGTCCCTTCGTATTTTGGAGGATCGCAAGATTTGAAATGCTTGAAGGTGCATTTAGTGGTATTTGGGGGAGGGTTGACAACATTTTGATCTTCTTGATTGATTGGGTTGACGGAATTAGCGGTAAGGGCTTGTTGAACTTGAACTACGATGTTGGGTATTACGGCAGCCATTTGTTGTGCGATTTGGGCAACCATGCGCTCGCGGGTTTTTCCTGATATCATTTTTCTATGAGAGAGACTAGAAGACATCTACAAGAAATACGTATCAAGAGTATGAGTTTGACGTTTTAGGTGTCATGTGTCATATTTAGAAATGAACATTCATAAAACAAATGAAGAATAATAAATTTACTACATCCATAGGATGTCTTGGGCTTTGCTCGTAATTGGGCCTTGCATGCCGCCATACTTCACCTTCGTAATCATGTGGGCCCCCATGATTACCGGGTCTTTCATATGGTTCGCATGTGTTAGCCTGGTAATGTACACTAAAACCCAGAGAAAATCGAGAAATATGTATGTAACGTATGATATTCGGAGTGCATCCAGGTGTGGACACGGTGACACCTCAAAGTGGGGTTAGTTCGAACGACGTTTGGTGTGGCATGCTTTGGCCTAATAGGTCCTTCGTACTCTCATCGTTAGTCCCCAGGTAGGCAAACTGGTCCGTTATATTGGATTTATACGAATGCCAACCTAGACAGGACGTTCCGACTACCGGTACTTGTACTTTTACAGTTACTACATGCCCGTCATAGAACTCACTTTGATGAGATTGAAAAACGAAAATTGCGACAAAGTCTTGAATAAATGAAATATAAGGATGATTTGAACATGTGAACATTGAAATATGCGTGATGAATGTATATGTAAGCATGTTATGTTTGACAATAAGTATAACTCATTAAATATCACTCAATATGATAGTGGAAGTGTTTGCATGCATTTGTGTGTGTAATAAATATGAAACAAATAAACATCATGAGTTTGCATGTAACCACATAAACAATTAAAATCTAATCAACTATAGTAAGGGTCTAATAACCTATCCTATATCCCTATAGTCAAAAGCTCTGATACCAATCTGTCACACCCTGACCCGCAGCGGAAATGGTAGTCGGGGCATGATTGGGTTTTCATCAAAGCTCTGACATTTACTATAAAGTTTCATATTTATTATTTCTCTTTAAAGAAGAAGTTACAATAAACATACAAGCATAACATGTTCAAATACACTTTCATTACAAACAAAAGTATTAAACAAATCATACAATTACAAAGGGAAACTAAACTAAATGTCCATTCCATAGCATTAACTTGTTTATTCTTCTAGGCCATCCTACGTGTTTCTTTTCTCAACCGGATCACCTGTATCATGTGTAAAAATAGGGTTTTTGGGTCAACATAAGTCGGCGAGTGAATCTTATTTAAATATTTGAAAGGATTAGTTATGTTGGTTATTTGAATAAAATTGTGCATAACCAAATATGAATAAACGTAAATGTAAATTCAACCATAAACACATAATATCAAATAATGCACACGCACACACCAAATGATGAATAATGAGATCAAGGCTCAATCAAACGGAGCCGATCGAATGAGGCACCTGATGCTCAACTCGTCTCCTACGAGGAACTGATGGGCCTAATGAATGATTTGCACGCAACCTGACAAGAATATAAACACACATTACAACAAACAATATTTACATCACAAGTTTAGGTCATATAATGGTAATAGCGCAAGTTTGAATAAACGAAATAATTAAAGCGACACATGATACACCCCAAAACATGAATAAAAAGGGGAATTTGTAAGGATTCACTCACAGTGGGTGCGTTCCTTGATGACGATGAATGCGCACGAATTTTTGGATTTGATCGACGAGGAAAACTAACCTAAAATAATAACGAAATGGTTCGGTAAATAAATGGATTTTATTTGAGATTAATATTTTTATTTCATAATCTTAATAGGAGTTTTAGATTTATTTTTGTGAGTTTAAGGACATTTTCTAACTTTAAAAATATTATTTTTAAGTATTTTTAAATAATTTTCTGGTTAAATAAAAAAATAAAATAAAAATAAAAATGTTGACTTTTTGACTCTGACCGTTGACCGTTGACCGTGTTTATTCTATGCGCTGAGTGAGGTTCGAACTCGTGACCTCCCGTATACGTGCACGCAGCTCTACCAACTGAGCTACGTGTCTAACCCGAAATATTTCTGATTTTAATTATATTTATATACTTATTAGAATATTTCAGAAATTGATTAATTTAAAAAACGATTTTAAAATGAACCAACCGGCTGCTTATAACTTGACTCGAACTCTCGACCCGTACATCGTGATGCACCCAGCCCTACCAACTGGGCTGGGAGTCTAACCCGTCCATAACAGAATTTATAAAGTATATAATATCTTACTGTGAAGCGATATAATTTGGTTTAGAAAAAAATGGATTTTACTTTAGTGGATCGGAACACAAACAGACTCGAACCCAGGACGTGTACGTTATGTTTGCACACAGTCCACCACTGGACTGTGTGTCTAACCCGGTTAGAAACCCGAGTTTAATTACATTTATACTTTAATAAAACTTCATCTTCTTCATATGAACAAAACCTAGAAACTGGAATCTGCTGGTTAAAATGTTTTAACAGTTCTGGGTTACATATTTAAAATCTAGAACATATTAAACATATGATATAAGAAAGTTTAGAGGTTTATACCAACTGGAAGCAAGGTTCCGGTTTTCCGGTGACCAATTCCGGCGAAATACAGACAAATTCCGGCGACTTACGGCGAGGTTTTCAGAGTGAGTTTGAGAGTATTGAGCGAGTTGGATCGAGGAGTTTAGCCCTGTATTTATAGGCTGCTATGGTGAGGTTTGATCTCGGTTAAATCATTGGCGGTTACGATTGAAATTGTAGAAACGGTTTGGTTAAATTTGGTCGTGATTGATTGATGATTGTCAGTTATTTTTGGTGATTTGGAGGATCGAAACGGAAACTCCTTGATTCGTTCTTTGATTCAGGGGCGGTTTCAGTATTTTGTGTTTTGAATTTCCGATTCAGTGTCAGTTTGTGTATAAAATTTAATTGTTTCAGATTTGAATTAAGTTGTGTGTGTGGTGTAGTGGTGTAGAGTGTGTTTGGTCTTGAGAGTGACCCGGGTTCGAAACCCGGCGTCTGCAAATATTTTTTTATTCATTATTTATTAGAAATTTTAAATTATGATTTTTAAATTCTAATATATTTATTAATTATGTATCGTTTAAAATTAATTTGAGCATTAAATACGAAACGAAAATTTATAACTGGATATTTGATTAATAAACGAAGCGGGTTTTGAAAATCCGTTTTTCGACGGATGTTACAATCAATGCCAACCAAGCTAGGGCTGACAACAACGTGGTCAACGGTACGTTTCTCATCAATGGTAGTTATGCATCCATGTTATTCGATACTGGCGCGGATAAGAGTTTTGTGTCCTTAGAATTTGAACCTATCCTCAACCAAACTCGTGTTAATCTCATGGAATCTCTAACGGTGGAAGTTGCTGACGGAAAACCCGTTTCATTAAATTCTATTATACGCAATTGTACCCTCACTCTAAACGATCACGATTTTGCAGTTGACCTCATTCCTATGAAGTTGGGAAGTTTCGATGTTATAATCGGTATGGACTGGCTCAGCCAGCATCACGCTGAAGTAGTGTGTCGCGAAAAGTTCATTCGCATTCCTCTTGCAGACGGTCAGACCCTACGTATTTTTGGAGAAACCCCTTCGAAAGGACTCAAATTAATGTCCTGCCTTCAAGCCCGAAAATATCTCCGCAAGAACTATGTCGCATTCTAACTCACGTCGTAAAAAAGGGAAACAAGGAGAAGAAACTCGAAGATATCCCAGTTGTGAAAGAATTCCCACAAGTCTTTCCCGACGACATTTCAGGACTCCCTCCTGTGAGAGAAGTCGAATTCTGCATCGATCTTGTACCTGGCGCTACAACAGTCGCAAAATCTCCTTATAGGTTAGCCCCATCCGAAATGCAAGAGCTGGCCAGTCAACTGCAAGATCTGACTGACAAAGGATTCATACGTCCTAGCTCATCGCCTTGGGGTGCACCTGTCCTCTTTGTGAAGAAGAAAGATGGAACGTTTCGCATGTGCATTGATTATAGAGAACTCAACAAGTTAACGGTTAAAATTCGCTATCCACTACCTCGCATCGATGACCTCCTAGACCAACTTCAAGGCGCCACCTGCTTTTCAAAAATCGTCCTTCGTTCTGGTTATCATCAGCTCAGAGTACATGAAGAAGATATCCCAAAGACCGCCTTCCGGACTCGTTATTGTCATTACGAGTTCATGGTCATGCCTTTCGGTTTAACCAACGCCCCCGTTGTCTTCATGGATCTAATGAATAGGGTATGCAAACCCTACCTCGACCGTTTCGTCATAGTCTTCATCGACGATATTCTTATCTACTCCAAGTCTAAATCCGATCATGAACGACACCTTAGACTCATCCTCACACTCTTAAGGACTGAAAAGCTCTACGCTAAATTCTCAAAATGTGAATTCTGGTTAGGAGAAGTACAATTCCTTGGACATGTCGTCAATGACAAGGGAATACATGTCGATCCTTCAAAAATCAAGGCAGTACAGGAATGGCAGGCGCCACGTACCCCTACCGAAGTAAGGTCATTTCTTGGTTTGGCTGGTTACTATCGATGCTTCATTGCCAATTTTTCCCGTATTGCTGTACCACTCACGACTTTGACTCATAAAGGAAAACCCTTCATATGGGGACCTAAACAAGAAGAAGCCTTCCAAACTCTAAAGCAAAAACTTTGTGACGCACCTATCCTCACACTCCCTGAGGGTTGCGATGACTTTGTAGTATATTGCAACGCATCAGGGCAAGGGCTAGGCTGTGTATTAATGCAAAGAGGAAAAGTGATAGCCTATGCTTCTAGGCAACTCAAGGTTCACGAGAAGAATTACACCACCCACGACCTGGAACTTGGAGCCGTTGTGTTCGCTCTAAAGATATGGAGACATTACCTCTATGATACCAAGTGTGAAATATACACTGACCACAAAAGTCTCCAACATATTTTCAACCAGAAGGAGTTGAATATGAGGCAACGAAGATGGGTCGAACTTCTCAACGACTACGACTGTGAAATTCGGTATCATCCTGGCAAGGCAAACGTAGTGGCCGATGCGCTCAGTCGAAAAGGTTATGCGAACTCCATTCGTCTTCTATGTTCGCAAATCATAACCGACATCAAAGATCGAATCCGAGCAGCTCAACATGTTTCTGTAATAGAAAATGACGTACGCGATGAGCTGTCGTGTGGAGCTGAACTAAAAATCGAAACCAAATCCGACGGTATTCTATACTATTTAAATCGCATATGGATTCCTGATCGCGATAACCTTCGTGATTTCCTCATGAATGAGGCGCACAAAACACGATACTCTGTACACCCAGGAGCCGACAAGATGTATCAAGACCTACGATACACCTACTGGTGGCCTGGCATGAAAAAGGATATCGCTGTTTTTGTTTCCAAGTGCCTTACCTGTTCCAAAGTAAAAGCTGAACATCAAAGACCTTCAGGACTTCTAGTCCAACCCGAAATACCTGTATGGAAGTGGGAAAACATAACCATGGATTTTATTACCGGGTTACCTCGCACCTCCAGTGGGTATGACACCATATGGGTAATAATCGATCGTCTTACAAAGTCATCTCATTTCATTCCGATTCGCGAGGACTTCAAGAACGAGAAGTTAGCTCTTATCTACATCAGCGAGATCGTAAGCCGTCATGGTGTACCTTTAAGCATCATTTCAGACCGTGATGGTCGTTTCACTTCACGAACATGGCGAGTCGTACAAACTGCCTTGGGTACACGATTAGACCTCAATACCGCTTTTCATCTTCAAACTGATGGTCAATCTGAGCGCACCATCCAAACTCTTGAAGACATGCTTCGAGCATGTGTCATAGATTTCAAAGGGAACTGGGACGCTCACCTACCATTAGTGGAATTTTCGTACAACAATAGCTATCATTCAAGTATCGGCATGGCTCCTTTCGAAGCTTTATATGGTCGTAAGTGCCGATCTCCAGTATGTTGGCACGAAATTGGGGAATCACAAATCACCAGTCCAGAATTAATTCAAGAAACAACCGACAAGGTCATTCAAATTCGAAACAATCTTCTAGCAGCTCAAAGTCGTCAAAAGAGTTATGAAGACAAACGACGAAAGCCCTTGGAGTTTGACATTGGTGATCAAGTACTTTTAAAAGTATCACCGTGGAAGGGAGTGGTTCGTTTTGGCCAGAAAGGCAAGCTAGCACCACGCTACGTAGAACCTTTCAAGATACTCGAAAGAGTAGGTCCTGTAGCATACAAGCTTGACCTACCAGAAGAGCTCAACAGAATTCATCCCACATTCCACGTATCAAACTTGAAGAAGTGCCTCGCCGATGAAAACCTCCATATTCCTCTAGAAGACATTCAGATCGATGAATCTATGCACTTCATTGAAAGACCAGTAGAAATCATGGACTTCGGAGAGAAGCGTTTAAGACGAAGTCGTATTCCAATTGTCAGGGTACGTTGGGAGTCAAAACGAGGACCCGAGTTTACTTGGGAATGTGAAGACTCAATGCGCGAAAAATACCCGCATCTTTTTCCTGTTACCACTACTACTTAAATTTCGGGACGAAATTTCTAAAAGTAGGGGATACTGTAACATTCGTCGAAAAACGGGTTTCCAAACCCGCTTCGTTTATTAATCGAATATACAGTTATAAGTTCCATTGCGTATTTATTGTTCGTATTAATTTTAAACAATACATAACTAATAAACAAATCTAGAATTTTAAACCATAATTATTAAATAACAAAAAAATAGTGAATAAAAAAATAATGGAGACGCCGGGTTTCGAACCCGGGTCACCCACAAACCCAAACACACAACACACCGCTCTGCCACACACTATGTTTGTGATAAACACTAAAACAAATAACATATATAATAAAACCGAGAGTCAAATCCGATAATCAACGCGCTAGAACTCGCAATCACAGGAAAATCCGGCAATCCGCGATTTTGGCCATGTTCCTTTTGACTGAACCGCACAAATTGATGTCGACGTCGGTTATAACTGTTGCCGGCAATCAATTTCAGTCATAACCGACGGAAATCGTCAATCGCGAACCTTGACTCAATTCAAACCCAATTCAGCCTGTTTCCACTATAAATACCCACTTGAACACTCTGAAAATCCTTTCGCTCAGAATCACGATCGTTTCCGAAGCCTTATTCATCCCAAAACACGTCGCCGGAGATTTTTGCATTTGCCGGACTTTCACCGGAAAACCGAGGCTTTACTTCTAATCGGTAAAATTCTCGACTCTTTCGTTTGTAATCCATTATTCGGCATGTATTAACCTTAATCATTCAACCAGAATCTGTCTCAGACAACGTCGCCGGAAATCCCCGCACTCACTGGAATATCACTGAAAAACCGTAGCCTCACTGTCGATCGGTATAATCATCTAAACCCTCTTGATATCTCTTGTTCAGTAACTTAATTGCATAACACAATGATCTAAACTGTTAAACAATTCACTCATCCGAGAGTCACAAATCAGAGCCGACGACTCTTGCCGGAAATCTGAAGTAAACGCTCTGTTTTGGTACATTTTATTCCTTAATTTCTTTATCTATTTCATTCCAACCAATTATAAGTTTTGATGATCGATTTAAACAGTACAGTCGGATTTCACTGTTCTGTGTTCTTGTAAACGAAGAAGATGAAGTCGAGTATATGTATAAATATAATTAAAACTGGATATTCGAACGGGCTAGACACACAGTCCAGTGGTGGACTGTGTGCACAAACAATACACACGTCCCAGGTTCGAATCGCACACGTTACCGACTTTCAGAAATAAAACCAACATTTTTAGAACTTAATCAGATCAAGTCACAAAATGTTTATAAGAGTAATATAATCCATTAGTTAAACAGATTAGACACACAGCCCAACTGGTTGGGCTGTGCGCACTCGAACCGAAGGACCCGAGTTCGACTCCGGGTCTCTGCAACCGGTTTGGCCATATAAATCATTTTTAATAAAAAACCAAATAAGTTTAAAATTAATTAGTATATAAATATAATTAAACAGAGAATATTTCGGGTTAGACACGTAGCTCAGTTGGTAGAGCTGCGTGCACGTATACGAGAGGTCTCGAGTTCGAGCCTTACTCAGCGCATAAGAAAACACAGTCTGACCGGTCAAGACCCGGTCAACGGTCAACGGTCAAAAGTCAAATTTTTTTAATTTTTTTTATTATTTATTTAATTGAAAAATCATTTAAAAATACTTAAAAATAAGATTTTTAAAGTTAGAAAATTTCCTTAAACTCACAAAAATAAATCTAAAAATCCCATTAAGAGCACTAATTAAAAATATTAATCTCAAATAAAATCCATTTATTTACCGAATCATTTCGTTATTATTTTAGGTTAGTTTTTCCCTCGTCGATCGAATCCTAAAATTCGTGCGCATCCAACGTCATCAAAGAACGCACCCGATGTGAGGAATCTCTATAAATTCCCCGTTTTAATCATGTTTTGGGGTGTATCATGTGTCGTATAATTCTTTTTTTATATATATAAACACTTGTGCATATATCATATCCGTGATCAAATGTGTATCAATTGTTGTGTGAATTATATGTAGATTGGATTTATCATTTTCAGTGCACGCATTTCATTAGGCCCATCAGTTCCCCGTGGAGACGGGTTGAGCATCAGGTGCCTCATTAGATCGGCTCCGTTTGATTGAGCCTTGATCTCACATACATCATCATTCATATCATATACTCATTCAAAGTGGTTTGTGTTTGTTTATCTATATATGTTTGCTCACATGTGATTATTGCACAAATTTTCCTTATTAAATAAAACAGGAAATTAGTAACAATGTTTTATCAAGGTTCACTTGCCAACTTTTGTTGACCCAAAATATCCCCCGTTTTACACATGATACAGGTGATCCAGCTGAGACAAGAAACACATAGGAAGGCCTAGAAGAATAAACAAGTTTAAGCTTTGGAATAATTAAATAGTTTCAATTTCTTGTCATTGTATGAATTTTGTTTTGGATATTTAAGTTGTAATTTGAATTTAATAAATATGAAACATTTTAGTAAACATCATGAGCTTTGGTGATAACCCAATTAATGCCCCGACTTTTATTCCGCTGCGGGTCGGGGTATGACATCCTTGATCCTCACTCAAGCTTTCTTCATCACTTTCTGAAGTCATTGCGCTTGAGTCTTCACTGTTGCTTTCTTCGCTTGACCCATTATCAGACTCTATCATACCTGTATGAGACGGGACAAACTCGGGAATTTCCTCAGTGAGGAACTTTTCAAATCTGTTTTGTTTCAATTCTGGAACAAATACAGGGGATTTAAGCACACCATTATCATCACAAAAAGCAGATTTCAAATCCATGCATTCAACCACCACATTATCATGGTTGCGGGTCATTGATTTAGGCACATGCATGTTACAGTCATCCTGAATATAAGTATCTACTGTTGTACCACAGTTCCAGGTGAACTAGTTAACCGTAGTATAACTATCGCCTGAATACCCTATTCCTATTTTTGTCCCACCATACTTCTCATCGTACATATCCTCATCACGCTCAATTGCATCTGATTTTGTAGAATCAAATCGAGCTAAAAATCTGATCATGAATAAGAATCAAGATGAACAGACTCAAAAATATAAACTTTAAAACCCTTTAATGATTTGCAAAAGATGAATACAATTAGCCCCAAATCTCTCTTTAGGTGTGTTACCCTAAAACCCTAAAACTCTATCTATTTATAGCCTAAACAACTTTAGGCTAATTACATTTAGGACCCTAGAGTTAATATCTTACCAAAAGTAGCAATAAACATGAAGACTAACTAAATAAGATAATAAATATATTTTGTCTAAACAAAATATATTTAGTTATCCAAAGCATTATAACTATCAAATCTCGATCTTTCACACGCCATATCTTTCTTCGATCTTCTCGTGTCGACTTGCGTGTTGACTTTGACTTCTTTGCGTTGACTTTGTTGACTTGATACATTGATAACATTAGACTACACGTTTTAGACCCAACAATCTCCCCCTTAGGCTAATGTCATCAAGCTCTTGCATCATCTTTAGAACAGTCAACTTCATGCATGTTGTGATCTTCAATTTGGCAAGTTTCAGTCTCAATTTTAGACTCAACATTTACCCTTTGGTTAAACAGTCTTTTTGATTTTCCGAGCAGATTCTTCTTTCTGCCTCTCTTCCAATTCAGTACCCTTTTTCTTTTCTTTGGTGGTGCTTTCGGCCGTTCATGTGCTTTAAACACCATGGGTTCGTCAATTTCGGCTTGGTATCCGATCTGATTCTCTGTTGTGTCCATATATGTTGGACTCACAGATATGTTTAGGAATACATTCACTAACTCGCTCATACTGTTAGTTAAAAACAATAAAAACACGAATTTCAAAAATCGTATATAATATTGATTAGTATCACAGATGTTTCACATAAGCATATTAATCGCATTCCTGACTACTAACTTTAAGTAATTTCACACTAATTTAGCTTAAACTAGTGGCTCTGATACCACTTTGTCAACACCCCGACCCTACCCTGGCAGGAGCCGTGTGCAGATACAGTGGTACCGGTGTTCATTATAAGTTTTGCAACGTAATTTTCATCTGGACCTGGTGTCAGAAAAATTTATCAGAGTTTCAAAACACTAAATTTTCATTTCTTAAACTGTGGGGTAAACCCGTATTTACATATGGAATTTCCCTAGAAATCATTGTTTACAGAAAACACGTTTATTCCAGTGTCACATAGCCACTTATTTAAGCTGAAGTGTTTCATGACACTTTTCCTTCACTTCACAATAAATCCTCTGAACGCGTTCTAAAAACATGTTGTCAGTGAAAAATACTGGTGACTTCATTCCATTTATGAAAACACAACATTATAATTACAACATTAAGAGTTTTTACATTTGTTTACTTACTATTGGCTACCTCACTGTCCAATAGTAAAGAAATTACTTTTAATAGTATTTGTCACTCGCCCATTTTGGTGACTAGTGGTTATATCACTAATTGGCTAACTCGTTGTCCAATAGTGATGCATAACAAGTAATGTATACAAAACCCCACATACTGATAGCATATCAGAATACAAAGACTTAATCACTGTAAATACAACTTGGAAAACATTTAGGGTTTGCAGGTGTAAGTTGACAGGTCTTGCCTACTGATTTAAGGTTGGTATACCTAATTAAATACACAATGCACACGTATTAGTTTACTAACTCGATTCAAATTTTACGATAATCACGAGATCAAACCCACAACGAATGACAAAGTATAGCCGGGTGCCGGTAGTACTTAAACATCCATTGGATTGGTTTCAGTCGATCAAATATAGTACCGTGTCAGTGATTAGAGTTATTACCCTGATACCACGACAGCGTTTCGGGAATTTAGGGCTTTGTTGAAAGAAACAGAGATACGAGGACTAGGACATCGTTTTAAACGATCGAACTGAGCAATCTAAACTAGTCCCAGGCTGCTTCTTGTATCACCCACCCAGGATTCTCCCGCGCGTCGCGCGGGAATCATGGGTCGTGAGGACACCTAGCTAGGGCTAGGTCAACCTCATTACCAGCATAGCCTTGCCACTTGTCATGAAACGGAGCCACGCGGCTTGAACTTCTCCCGCGCGTCGCGAGATATGGAGGTGCTTCTGGCGCGTGGCGCCTGGGCTGCTAGGATAAGATTTCTTTGTCTTTCATGCCGAGTCTTGTCGTGCGTATCCGGGTTTCGATCAAGGCTCGTTTAAGGGTGTTTTTGTGTGTGGTTACATAATTTGTCCTCTGAAGGCTTTCAACTAATAAACAAAACTAAAGAGTGAATTCTAGTAACTCTTTAATGACCCGTTTTCTTGAAAACACTACTTCACATTGCTCCCAAAGATACTTAGGATCTGTTTGGTATAGGGTAATGGAATGGACGGGGTAATAGAAAGGACGGGGGAATGCAGTGGATCATTACCATTCCTTGTCTTGTTTGGTAACCATGTGGGAATGAAATGAATTATAACTTGTAGGTAAGAAAAGATGAAGGAATAGATTGGCGGTGAGTGGTGGTGATTGGTGGCGGTGGTGGGTGGTGGCGGCGGTGAGTGGTAGCGCGGATGGGTAGTGGCGGTGGCTGGTGGCAACAGAGGTAGCAGTGAGTAGCAACGGCGACGGGCGGCGATGGAGGTTGGTAGTGGCGGCGGTGGTGACGAGTGGCGAAGGTGATGGGTTGCGAGTGGCGGCAGCGGTGGGCGTCGGTGGTGGTGGGTGGCGGGAAGCGGCGATGATGGGTGACGACGTCGGTGGTGGGCCTGGAGGTGGTGGGTGGCGGCATCGAGTAGCGGTGGTGGAGGCGATGGTGGTGGGCGTCAGCGGTAGTTGGTGGTAGCGGAGGTAGTCGTGGGTGGCAATGGTGGCGACTGCGACGGTGGCCATTGGGTTTCCGGCGGAGACGGTGGCGGGTGGCAGCGGTGTCGGGTTGCGGGTGGTGACGACTGGTGGGACCCACCGGCGTTGAGCATCGACGACGGCTAGTGGCCGAAACAGTGGTGGGTTCTGGTGTTTTTAATGAAGAGTGCAAGGGGGGATGGAATGATAAAAAAACATGCTGGGTGGATGGAATGATTTTGAGGGAATGGGATGCCTTATGTAATGGGTGATTCCATTTAATTGACCAACGAAAAACCCCTTTCTTCATTCTCTTGTAAGGCTCCATTCCATTCCGCCTCTTATTCTTGCATATCAAAGACTACCTTAAATTCATGTTGGCAAAAACATTGATGTTTATTGTGAAGAATCTAATCTACTTCTAAATTTCTAGTTGGATTATTCTAAATAAACCCTACTATAATTACTAGTTATACCATATTCTATTATATTAATTACATTTTTGACTTGTTGGTGCACAATGTCTATCGTCTAAGTCTTGGATCGAGTCTGTATTGTATAGGGTTTGATTTGTTAGATTTCGAAGTATTTATCTTGTTAGAGAACAAGTTCGGCCGAAGTTGAATGTAACATGGACAAGTTCGCCAAAACTTAAGTTCGGCCGAACTTGGCCATGCCATGTTTCAACCGAACTTGCACTCCTATATATAGCTAAGCCTAGGATCTCTTTTGTAACTTTGCAACTTTTACGACGAAGCTCTGTCGATTTGGTTTTGTACACTGTAAAGACTACTAGACTAATAAATCGACTTTAAAACGGTAAATCTTGTGTATTTGTCACTATTCACGTAAATCCGCATACGATGACATATATACAACCTAGGTTTCTATGACACGTGGATGGATCGATCCTAACAAGTGGTATCAGAGCCATGGATACCTAGTTTGTAGATATCTACACAAGACTTTCTCTATTTCTACCCATTTCTTTTTCTTTTTCACATTTTTCACAAAATTGTTGAATCTACGGTTAAAAATGGCTAATTCTTGAATATGTCATACATAATCACCTAATAACAAACCCTTGAAAGTCTCAGGTCAAGATTCAACCGATTTCATGTCAAAATTCACCAAAAACCATGTTTGACAAAGTCACTTTGTCCGAACTTATTACGTAAGTTCGGCCAAACTTACATAAAATCATCAGTTTTGAGTGTGTTAACAACTTCGATCGAAGTTGTGAATAGTTTTTTCAAGTAGTTTTTAGGAAACTTCGGACGAAGTTGTCTAAATTCTACACAAGTTCACGCGGACTTGTGTAAAAGAGATTTTTCTGAATTTTGCATCAAGTTCGCCCGAACTTGTTGAAAATGAAACTGAATTTTGTTGATCAGTCAAGTTTGCCTAACTTGTCTGTATTCTAATCAAATTTCAAGTGTTTGTGAGTGTGTTTTCAGATAAAGTTTCAGTTTGACGAGATGGATGATTTTCACAATGCTTTCGCTAAGTAGTAGCTCAGACATCGAACACAAATGCTGTAAACCAGATCAATCTAGATAATGAGATGGGGACTTCCGTGAAGCCACCCAAGTTGATGAGTATCAACGATTATGAAAGCTGGCGAGAGATGTTCGAGAACTGGGTTCAAGCAAATTTCTTCCATAGCTGTGTTGCAATACAAACTGGATACAAATGGCCAGTTGATGAACGTGGTCTTGAGATTGCTTTATCAAAGTTTACACCTGGAGATAAAAATTTGTACGTATATGAGAAAAAGATGATGAGCTTGTTACATCAATCAGTTAAGGAAGATATCTTGATCTTGCTACCAAAAGGAAATACGGCACAGGAATTGTGGAATTCTTTACGTGCAAAATATCACGTTAGTACAGATATGCGAAAAAGCAAGAAAGCTCTCATTAAGAAAGAGTTTGATATTTTTACAATGTTGTGGAATGCTTTACGTGCAAAATATCACGATGAAACAAATGATAGAGCGTTGCTGTCATTTGGGGGT
The DNA here is from genome assembly GCA_947069175.1 of Scalesia atractyloides. Classification (NCBI taxonomy): domain Eukaryota; kingdom Viridiplantae; phylum Streptophyta; class Magnoliopsida; order Asterales; family Asteraceae; genus Scalesia; species Scalesia atractyloides. The sequence goes on along the minus strand of CAMTDV010000024.1, from coordinate 57,738,035 downwards.
TCTGCTAAGAAGACACGAACTTCATAAGACAGATGAAGAACTAATAGACAAGTTGGCGGACGCACTACCTGAGGGGGAGTGGTCTACATATTTAATGATACTGAAGAATGGTCCTGGCTATGTGAATTATCGTTTAGCAGATTTCATAGACAAGTTGGAGGGTCATGAAATGGAACTACCAAAGATCCCTAAATCGGAGAATGCAAATGTTGTTCAAGATGTTGGATTGTACTATAAAAGTGGGTTTTTGGATACCTCAGGTCCGAAATTACAAACTGCTTTTAGTGAGAATGCAAATTCTTCGAATCATTCGTTTCAAACATCACATCCGAGCTATGATCAGACACCAAACACATCACATTCCAGTTCAAACTCAAATTCTCCATCCCAGAATCAATCCAAGTTCCGATCCCAATGTGTTCCACTGCAACATTGCAGTCAATCTAAAGAATGTATTTTCTGAGTAAGCAGCCAAACAACACATGGCGCTACTTGCAACTGTACTTGAATCGTACGAAAGCTTGGTTGCAGGAAACATAGGGAATCCAAAGATGACTGCTGAGGATTATGATCAAGTTGATGAAGAATAATTATAGTTGATGGACATTAAGTGGTGTCTAGCATCGATAATCCGAAGGGTTACGAAGTTTGTTGCACTTACTGGACGAGATATTGGAAATTCAAGCAACAAGCTGGGGTTTGACAAGTCAAAGGTGACATGCTTCAAGTGTAGAGAAAAAGGGCATTTTAAGCGTGAATGCACAAATCGTGAAGCTAGTGGTAATCAAAGTCCATTAGGAAACAACAATGCATACTACAAGAAAGCCTTGCAGTACAAGCCATTTCCAAGAATAGTTCAAGTTGAAGTTCAAGATGGATCGTTAACAACAACCGAAAAACCTCTAGTTGTTTCAAATGAAGATGAAGGTTTTGATTGGAATAATTACATTTCCAAAAAGGCTAATGTTTCTTTGATGACCAAGATCATGGAAGAGCCAGAGTCGATGATAGATGAAGCAGCTCTTGAAAACGCACTTCCCCGAGGAATACTTGCAAAGAACGGAAGAGGAGATGATCTATCATGAGACTAAAATGAAGAACATTATTCCTTCTAATCTTCAATCTAGTTTTGCAGATTGTTTCGATGCTACATCTCAGGAGCAAGTAATGGAAGAAAAGAAACCTGAGATCGAGGAGATCATTGATGTGATGAAAGAGATGAATGAGGAAAACCTGACCAAGATTGCCGACAAAGCAAGATGGCCAATCTGAGAGAGGTAGGTCATGAGGTCGAGGTAAAGGTGATTGAAAAGGAAGTTATCAAAGTACAAATTGCGAAGGTTGAAAAACCTTGTGCAAAGTGTGCTAAAGCTTGCGAACAATGTGCTGAAAAATCATTAATCATAAGTGATCTAAAGGTGCATAATGAAAATTTCAAATATGATTATCGCACAATGAAAGAAGCTTATGATAAGATGAAAGGCACGTATAGCATTTGTGAGCAAGCAAATCGAGAGCAAAGTGACACAATAAGAATGTTAAAGGCAACTTTAATTGAAAAACAAGAAGCCATTAACATGTACATTAATTACATTGCTGAGTTAAAACATGGGCTTCAAGAAATTAAAATTGAAACTGAAGGAGTAAGACAGTTGTTACTCAGTTACACACAAATGCTTATGTTATCGATCATATTCTTCCAACAATTCCATCGGAAGAAAATGATAAAAAGCTAAAAGGTAAGAAACGTGGAGATTATAGCAATGTTCCACCTCCATTATGCGAAAGCTACTGTTGAAAGAAAATCAACGGAATGGAGAAGGCGCTCAATTAAATATGAAAACTGAAATGAAAAACGAGCTGCCTGAGAACATTGATATAATCTACACAAAATCAAATGATGACAGTGAAGCAATTGTGAGAAATATGATTGAAAATGTGTTGGGAAGTGACTTTGACAATGGCAGCTTTGAGAGCGCCGAATCGAGCTTGAATAGTTCAGAAAATTCACAATCTAAAGATGAAGATAATACTTCTTTGGAGGATAGCCTAAGTGATGATCCTAACGTTGTGCTATACAAAGTTAAGGATTCTGATAGACTATACTTTGATGAGAGTTTCCCGATTCAGAATGTGAAAGAAGATTCAATCAACAAACTATTCAAACTTGTGGAAGTTGCATCAGAGGATCTTGGCCTAGTAAGCTTGAACCAAGTTCTCGCAGGATCTATACACTGAACAAGACATGAACTTTACCAAACCACCCTTCTAACCCCCTTCCGAGTAGTTAACGCGCTTTATATAGACCGTAAAGCCACGAATGAGCAAATCAATGACATCATGAAGAAATGGTTAGGAAATTCACTTTCAACATAAGAAACTAGTTATTAAAGTCATTAATACATACACAATTAAAAAGTGCCGAAAGATTAAAAACTAAAAGTAATACATAAAAGATTAGTCTTCACCAAGTGATGTAAGGAATTTAGCCAAGCATGGCTTTTGTTTGACAAGAACCTCTTACAATCTATCTTGGATCCCGAGACTACTACACACTCTAAAGATGATTGATGGATGATGGTGGTGGGTGTTGGTGTTGTAGTGGTGGCAAAGTGAGAGAGAAGTGGTTTGCCAAGGGATGCCTTTGAAGGAACCAAGCACCCCTATTTATAGTAAAAACAGAGCCCGACCACGACCCCGTGTCCAGTGGGCACGGCCTATGGCCATCAACCTTCTCTTTCTTCATTAATTGCATCTGACAGCAGAGAGCCCCACATGGCCCGTGGCCTCTGAGCACGGCCAGTGGTCAACTGTTCGCTGTACTATCTGGATTCTGCAAATCTTATAGTTGACCATGCCTCATGTTGGCCTGGGCACGGCCCCGTGATGGGCATAGAAGCTTCTACAGGTTTTGTCATGTAGTGTAAGGTCTGACCACACCCCGTGTTGGATGGACACGGCCCGTGGTCGTCTTCTGTAACTTTGTTTTGTTCTTTAGGGTGTTGCTGAGGGGTCGGGAATGGTTTGTTATTCCTTCTTTCGTATTTATGTTGGTTTTGGCTGCTTATTTGCTTCTTTCATTCTTTTATGCTTTTTTATCCTGAAAATTCAAAAGGAACAAAGAAACGTGCTTTTTCCAACATTAGTACTAAAAAGGTTACTTTTATGCCTCAATTGATGTAATTTATATGATGCACACATCAACCTGGATCTGATGAAGGTTCTGAGGAGGAAAGACCAAAGAAGAAATCAAAGCGCGTGAAATCAAAAACTGGAGATACACATAGGTCTACAGGTTCTCCTAGTACTCGAGGAAAGAAAAAGCCTCAGAGTCGCAGATATTTGAGCCAAAAAAAGAAGAAAGGAGTTACACAAGAACCTCCTGTTTCTGATGTGCAAGATATACCAATTGTTGAAGCTCAAGAACCACCATTTGTTATTGTTCAAAATGAATTAGTGGTTAACATTACTACTAAAGTACCGGTTCAGAGTACACCTCAATCAACTCCAAAATCTGCTACAAAGGGTACTCCTAAAGTTACTCTGAGATCGAAGCAGTCTACTCCACAAAGTGTCAGAGCTAAAGAGTTTAAAGATGCTTTCGGTGATATTCCAGATAATGTTACTCATCCTGTCACAGCTGAAGATTTTGAAAATTGGTTTGAAGATACTCCAATAGATGTGTTAGAGAAAAGGATCAAAGCTCTGGAAGATAAACTTAAACAAAATGAAATCGAGAAAGAAGCTCTGGAGAGTAAAGTGAAGCAGAGTATGGTTGAAAAAGAAATTCTGCAAGATAAAGTTAAATTTCTCGAAGATGACAGAGGTTATATGAAAGCAATGGTTGATAGTTTGAGTGCTGCAAATGAACAATTGGAGAAAGAGATTGCTGAACTTATATCTGAACGAGATCAGAATGAGGTTTGCCAGGCTACAGAAGTTCTGACTAATAGCTTGGGTATTGATTTCATAGCAGAATATGAAAGACTTGACCTATAAGAAGCTAAAGAGAAAGCTGAAAAAGAACTAGCAGACCAGGGAAAGGGTAAAAGGGTTATTGATGGTGTCCCTAAACCAACAGAAGAGCATGTGATTGAAAAGATTGTTGAAGCTGTAAAAGCTCCAGAATCTGAGATTGTTCCTGAAGCTGAAAAATTGATGAATCTGTCAAAACTTCTGAGTTAGAGAAAGAAACAGAAGAGAAAGATGACAACGATGAAGATGATAATAAAGGTGACGACCCTGCAGGTGATGATACAAAAGATGATTTAGATCACGATGATGGTGGTGATGATGATCAGGGTGGTGTTGGTCTAAAGATTGATTCTGCTAAGGTTCACACTGATTTTGATTTTGAGTCCTTGGTAAATGATGAAGTGAACATGGAGGATGATCAGAGTAAGGGGGAGCACACAGAGCAAACATGGCCTCAAGATGATGATGTTTCCGATGCAATAGTTGCTATGCCTGTTGCTGCTGTTCATGATAAAACTTTGACGATTATGTTAGATCCGAATATTGAAGAGGGGGAATTCGTTCACGACTACACGAAAGAAGAGTTGGCCAAGATGTTTGAAGTTGATGCTGATTCTTTCGAGTTTGATTTTGAAGAAGAGTTGGTGAATATGAGCACTTTTGAACCAAAGGATTATGTATACAAGCGTGTACCAGAGGCAGATGATTATGATCGTGTTATCTTTGAAGAGTCTTCTAAAGATGAAGCTGAAAAGTGTTCTGGTGTCAATACTGATAGCTTTCCAACGATCGAAGAAGTCATGAATCAGATTGATGTGGAGCTGTTAAAACAAAAGAATGACGAAGTTGTGAAAGAAGGAAATATCCCTAAACTTTATACTAAAGAACAGATTGCTGAAGCGAAGAAGTTGAGGGTTAAAGAAATGCCTAAAGAAAGAAAGTTCAAACGACCACTGGCATTCTTTACTCGTGATAAAGACAAGTCTCTTGGTGATATTCTGAGTTGGGGATGGATTAGAGAACTTGACGTTTATGCTATCAAGAGAGAGTTTGGGGTTCAATACTTGAGGCATCTTCCTGACATTAAGACGTTACCATTTTGGGATGTTGAAGAATTGGTGCAAACGAGGAACATTAGTCTTCAAATGAAATTCAATGAACAACGGTTATGGAGAGGCATAAAGTTTGAAGCTTCAAGAGCTTTTGAATTATGGAAGCCGTTCATTCCGAAGCGAAGAGTTAAGATTGATAAGAAGACGGGTGTTAAAGATGTTACGCTGGTGATGAAAAGGCCAAGGGCTATGAAGAATATGCCGCTGAAACCTATTGAACAAGACTTTCATCCAAACTTTTTGTAGTGGCAAATAGATCCTGAAACAAGTGAAGCAGTGATAGTGTTATGATCTGATGAAACGTGGGATATCACTAAAGAAAAAGATCCTGAATGCATCGAACGGAGAAGGATTTGGGGATTGTGGCGAACTATACGTATACTAGACCCGATGTGGCTAGTCAATTGTTCAAGAGAAGATGTGAAGTGTGTATTCTTCAACAAGATTTGTTTTGATAAACGTGAAGAAGTTCAAGCCAAACAATACCAAGGTGTGATCAATGAATGCTATGCATATGGTATTAACTCCGGTCATATGTGGGAGTCAAGATGGAGAGAGTTAGAAAGGGAAGAGTTCTTGAAAGAGGAAAAGCGTCTCGAGAAGATACATGAAAGGGGTAGAGAGGAAAGGCTCAGAATATTTCAGTTCTTGAAGTGGGCACCTCCTACTGACCAAACGCCTAATCCTAAGCAAGAACGAAGACGAAAGCCGTAAAGAACTTCTTTGGAATAGGTTGAAGACTGTGAAGACTGCGACAATATCCAAGGGGGAGTCTGGTGATACATGATGTCTATTGTCTAGGTCTTGGATCGAGTCTGTATGATTAGGGCTGTAAATGTTAGATTTTGGTATATTTATGTTGTGAAGACAACAAGTTCGACCGAAGTTATCATTAGGCAGGACAAGTTCGCCCGAACTTGTCCTAGCTATGACACACTTCGAGCGGACTTGTATGTCTATATATATTCGTCTTGGGTCTTTGTCATTTGTAACTTTGCATTCTAGACGGTGAAGCTTTGTCTGTTTTGGATTCTCGATGTAATATGATTTTGGACTAATAAACAGACACTTTAAATAGTAAATCTTGTGTATTCGATTAACAATTCACGTAATTTCGCTTACGATGACTTTAGATACAAATTAGGTTCCTATGTAGTGAATGAGCGATCCTAACATTATTTATGCTTATAATACATTACATATTCATAAAATTTCCTAAAAATGTACTAGAACCCGTCACCTTTGAACAAAACAAGCAAAAACAAAAATCTCACCCGGACCAAGTCCTTACGGTCCGCAAGGGGTCTTGGGCGGGCAAATTATGTTTCGGCTCATGAAATAAGCACGGATCCCACTCAAACTCATCTCCCCAATCACATTTAACCCCATTTAATCACCACAAACCCACCCTAAACCTTTCCCTATAAATGCCATCTCTAATCCAAGCATTTTTCCACTTTCACAACTCTCAATGTTGGTGCAGAATGTCTATGTCTTAGTCTTATATCGAGTCTGTATAGATTAGATGTGAATAGGCTAGCGAAATCAAGTATTTATGTGTATTAGGGTCAAGTTCGCTCATGATGGATTTGTGAAGTCAAGTTCGGCCGAACTTGACATAGTCAAGTTCGCCCGAACTACCTCTCCTACCAGCGAACTTGAGTCCCTATAAATAGCTAGCATGTCTTGTTCATTTGTAACTTTGCGCACTTTGAGGCGAAGCTCTGTCAATTTGGAGACTTGATGTTATATCAATAAAATTGACGTTTAATTGACTAATTCTTGTTATTTGGTAATCGTGTCATAATATTTCCGCTATTATGGACATTAGAGATCAAATCTAGGTTCCTATGCATTAAGGATCGGTCCTACAAGTGGTATCAGAGCTAGAATTTCCTGATTTGATTGATATCAAGACAAGAACACTTCAAATTCTACTCCATTCTTCTATTTTTGTTAATTTTTACACTAAAATGAAGAATTAACGGGAAAATTATGTCCAATTTTGAATATAACATGTTAAATACATCATAGATAAACCCATGAGAGTTTGGAGAATAAAATCAAACGAATTGGTGTCAAATTGTTGCAAAAACCATGTTTGAGAAACTCTTTTTCATCGAACTTGTTAGCCAAGTTCGGCCGAACTTGGGTTAGAAAGTCACTTTTTGAGTGAGTTTCTATCAAGTTCGCTCGAAGGTTTTTGAGAGTTTTATAGTTAAGTTCGCTCGAACTTACTAAGGATTCATTGATATTTTATCAAGTTCGACCGAACTTGTTAAAAATCAAGAAAACTTTAGTTAAGTTCGCCCGTACTTGTAAGATTCTTACAAAAACCAAATAGCAAGTTCGCTCGAAGTTCTCAAGGGACATTTTCAAGTTAAAATTCATAAGTTTGACCGAACTTGTGATTAAATCTGAAATTCTTCATTTGCCCACTGCAAGTTCGACCGAACTTGTAGTAAATCTAACAATTTTCAAAGTTTTAACGTGTTTTCAGCTTACGTGTTTCGATATTCGCGAGGGATGATCTTCAGAGAGCGTTTATGACAGCAGTGGGAACATCCAATGCCAATGTGATTCAGCAAGTCAATTTAGACAACGAGATGGGCACGTCCGTTAAACCGCCGAAATTAATGAGCATGGACGTATACGAAGGATGGAAAGAGAAGTTCAGCTACTGGGTTCAGGCCATGCATTTCCAAAGCTGGGTAGCTATTGAGAGAGATTATACTGTTCCGTTGGACGAGAATCAGCAAGTTCTGGAGAAGTACAAGTACTCCACAATACAGAAAGATGAGTACATTGCTGAGAAAAAGATGATTAGCCTCATTCAACAATCTGTTAAAGAGGATATTCTGGTCTTATTTCCCGAATACACGACTGCGAGAGAACTCTGGCTATCATTGTAGATGCGTTACCTGACAGAGAGTGGACTACTTTTCTGATGGTTCTGAAAGAAAGTCCGAATTGGGAATTCTTTAAGCTGTCTACATTTATCGACAAACTTGAAGGTCATGAGATGGAACTTTTATAGATCGCAAAGTCGAAGAATGCTAACATTGTTCAAGATGTTGGTCTGTATTACAAAACGGGATGCAAGACAATATCTCAAGCCCAAAGATTCAGACAGCGTTCAGTGCAAACATGAATTCTTCTCTACAGAATCAGAACCAATCATATCCACAATATGATCAAAGTCCACAGAGCTCTTCGTTTTCAAGCGCAAGTTCAAATTCATCATATTAGAATCAAGCTAATTAGAATCAACAATCAAAGTCTGATCCAAATGTGTACAAGTGTAACATTGCTATCAATCTAAACAATGTTGTTTCTAAGCAAGTTTCAAAACAACACATGTCACTTCTCGCCACTGTTCTAGAATCGTATGAAAGTTTTGTAGCTGGAAAGATCGGCAATCCCGAAATGACCGCCGAAGACTATGATCAGGTGGACGAAGAAGAGCTTGAACTAATGGATATTAAGTGGTCATTGGCTTCTATTATTCGAAGGGTCACAAAGTTTGTTGCACTCATAGGCCGAGATATCGGAAATTCAAGCAACAAGCTAGGGTTCGATAAATCAAAGGTCACTTGTTTTAGATGCCGATAGAAAGGGCATTTCAAGAGAGAATGCAAAAATCCTGAAGCAACAGGCAATCAACCTCCATTGGGAGGTGGCAACGAGTATTACAAGAAGTCACTTCAGTACAAACCATTTCCAAAAAGACTCAAGTTGAAATTCAAGAGGATCATCCAACAATACCGAGAAGGCAATGGTTGCTACCAATGAAGATGATGGTTTCGATTGGAATTCGTACATCGAAAAGAAAACAAGAGTTGCATTGATGGCTAAAATAGTTGAAGATACTTCTTCTGAAGAAGCAGCAGCAATGGAAAATGCTCTACGGGAACAGTAACTGCAACAACAGGAAGAAGAAGAGATGTATCTTCACATGAAGACACATGGCATTTTAACTTCTAACTCACCTTCTAGTTTTGCAGGTAACTTTGATGGAAGTTCTCAAGAGCAAGTGATCGAGGAGAAGTCGATTGATGAAGAAATCATTGATGTTGTTCAAGAAGTGAATGCTGAAAACATCATAGACATTGCCAATAAAGCTATGATGGCTAATCTAACTAAGGTAGGTCCTAAGGTAAAGGAAGTTGTCAAAGTGCAAGTTGTGGAGGTTGTAAAGCCTTGCACAAAATGTACCGAGCCATGTGCTAAATGCGCCGAAAATCACAAATCATCGATAAACTCAATGTACATAACGAACATTTCAAATACGATTATCGTATAATGAAGGAAACGTATGACAAAATGAAAGATGATTATGGCAGGCTCGATAGAAATAATATTGAACAACATGATACTGTAAGGATGTTGAAAGGTACAGTAATGGATAAACAAAAAGCAATAAACATCTATATTAACACCATTGCTGAAACCAAACAGCAACTCTAGGACATAAAATTGAAATAGAACGTGTTCAACAACTTTTAAGAAGTTACACAACTAACTATTATGTCATTGATCACATTCATCCCACAATATCATCGGAAGAAAAACCTAAAAAGAAAATTGGTAAAGAATACAACAATGTTCCTCCACCCCTATGCGAGAAGTATTGTCGCAAAACTGTTGATGGGATGGATAAGGCACTCAACATTGAGTTGTTATCTGAAAAGAAAAATGAGTTGCCGGAGAACATTGATGTAGTCTTTACTAAATCAGATGATGACAATGCGGTAGTGAAAAAGGTGGTTGAAAATGTTCTAAACAATTCTGATGATGGCAGCTTTGAGAGCACCACCTCGAGTTTGAACAGTTCTGACACAAATTCTGAAGATGACGATACATCATCGGAAGATGATCTATGTGATGATCCTAACGTTGTAATGTACAAGGTTAAGGAATCTGATAGATTATACTTTGATGACAGTTTTCCGATTCGGAATGTCAAAGAAGATCAATTGGATAAACTGTTCAAACTGGTTGAAGTAACAGCAGATGACCTAAAGAAGAATGAAAAGAAATTCTATTCAAAACCCAAAAGAAATTACAATAACTACCGAAGGAATGGTGGTGATCATCCGGAAAACCGGAGAGCTAGGTTGGGTTTAGAAGAATCTGATGAACCTAAAAAGAAAATGTCACCATTTCATGAGTACAAAGATAAAAACATGAAATTTGTTTATGGGACGAACACGGTTCATGAAGAGAGTTTGATCGGTAAACAATCAAACGATGAGTTTAAGAAACAGAAAGAAATTCGAGATAAGGCAAAAGCCACAAGTGGTGTAAATTCCACTAGTGGTCCTTCACATGATAATCAGATTTGCTTCAAGTGCAATGAAGTTGGTCATATTGCACGCAAGTGTCCAAAAGCAAAACCGGCCTATCTTCAAAGAAAAGAAAGTTCAGATGTTGTGAAACCAAAGCAACCAGAGTTTGTAAAACCTGTAACGATTTTGAAAAGAAATGAATCAAAACTTGAAGTCAAACCTAAAACTGAAAAGAAATTTGAAAACTCAACTTTCAAAATAGGTGAAACTTCTAGGGCAAATGAATCACGGTTTTACATCAAGAAGGCTAATATAAAATCTCAAGCCTGGATTGCTAAGAAGAAGTCAACAACATCCGAGGTTATTAAGTCTGAGCTTGTAAAGACTAACAACCCAAAAGAATCAAAATCTAAGACCAAATCCAAAACTGTCAAAAATTAAAAGTGGTAACAATTCAAAAGGTAAAAAGAAAGTAAAATTTGAAAATGTAAATGACAGTGGAGGATCAGATGGAGATTATGAAGATGATTACCAAGCTTTCTATCCAAAACCCAAGACCAAAAAGGCTTGGGTCGCGCTCTTTAACTAGATTTTAACATGTGCAGGGCTCCAGAGATCCGTACTTTCAAAGTGGATTCTGGATAGTGGAGCATCCAGGCATATGACGGGAATGAAAGCTCTTTTGTTCGACATAAAAGCTATCAATGGCGGATATGTTGGATTTGCTGGTAATCAGGGTGGAAGGATAGTCGCCGAAGGAAAACTGTCCAATGGTGTTGTTTCATTTGGTCGTGTGAACTATATTGTAGAACTGGAGAATAATCTTCTGAACATATCGAGATTTGTGACAAACAGTTCACGGTGCATTTCAACGACAAAGAATGTATTATTCTGAAGCCTGGTTTCAAAATACCTGATGAGTGGAGTCTGATGCGAGCCCCGCACGAGAATGATCTATATGTTTTGGATATGGGCATCACTACCACATCATCAAAATCAGTGCAATGTTTCGTGACAAAGGCTATTGAGTAAGATTCTATTCTTTGGCATCGTAAAATGCGGCATATTAATTTACAAAAAATGAATTTCTTGGTTCATAATGATCTAGTTGAGGGTGTAAATCCTCGGAGCTTTCATATGTCTGATCACTGCTTAGAATGTAAAAAGGGAAAGCAGATCAAGAAATCACATCCAAAGAAAATTCTGAACTCAATCAAGTTGCCGCTTGAACGTCTCCACATGGATTTATTTGGTCCGGTCAACGTTCAAAGTATTTATGGAGACTTATACTATTTGGTCGTAACAGATGACTATTCGCGTTTTTCATGGGTATTCTTCCAAGAATCAAAAGATGAAACATTCGAAAACTTGGTGATTCTTTTCAAGAAGCTAGAAAACCTTTATCATCTCCCTGTACGACGAATTCGCAGTGGCAATGTCACAGAGTTCAAGAATAATAAGATGAGAGAATTTTGCAACGCTAAAGGGATTCTGCACGAGTTTAGTGCACCCTATACTCCGCAACAAAACGGTGTCGCTGAAAGGAAGAACATAACTTTAATCGAAACTGCGAGAACCATGCTTGCAGACTCAAAACTTCCAGTCAGCTTCTGGAGTGAAGCAGTTGCTGCGGCTTGCTACACACTAAATATAGTTCTCACTGTTAAACCAACAAAGAAAACTTGTTTTGAAATGATTAATCGACGGAAGCCGATTTTGAAATTCTTAGAGCCATTTGGTGCGCCATGTACTGTAATTGATCAAGATGGTAAATTCGGAACTAAATCTCTTGAAGGTTTCTTTGTCGGATATACGAGTCCGCTAAGACGTGTATATATTCCCTCATAGAGAAAAGTAATTGAAGCACAACACATGGATTGCTTTAACTATACGGATCCTATTCAAAGAAGAGGTGATGCATGGCTGTTTAACTATCAAGATCTATGGAAGTCATTCGACTTGCCGGAAGAACCGTCGGAAGAAGAAATTGCAGCGTTATATTATCTTCAACAATCGTGAATCAAGAACAAATCATTAGACCAATTGTGGTTAATCAACCCATGTTGGATACTTCATCTTCTGAAGCAGGTCTGAGCAATAGCGGTGTTCAAGTTGAAAATGTTTCTGAAGCAGAAGTAACACCTGCTACAACTCCTATGAATGCTACTAATGAACCAGGAAATACAACATCAGTGCCCAACATGCCTCAGAATCAGAATTCTGACTCTGATGAAGCGCCGGCATTTGATGTTGATGGTGCAACCTCATCGGATGAAGAAATTGAGCAGATCTCTAACATGCTAAATCAATCTGCTAGTCCGAGAAATCCGAACGAAGCTTCATCAAGTGCTCCTAATGTTGAATTGAACAGTGATCTGAATGTCTCGAATCAGCAAAGCTCAGTTGATGTTCCTACCGAAGAAATGCCGCGATCATATTCTTACCATCCTTCAATGAATATCATTGGTGAATTACAAACTGGTGTGCGTACACGAAGCCAAATCAATAAAGCACTTAGTTGTTTCTACACCCGAGTTGCTCCAACTCAAGACTACTGCTTCTACTCATGTTTCATATCACAAATAGAGCCAAAAACTGTTAATGAAGCTCTGGGTGACGAGAACTGGGTGATAGCAATGCAAGAGGAATTGTTACAGTTCGAGAAATTGGGTGTCTGGAGGCTTGTAGACTTACCACCGAAGCAGAAAGCTATTGATATGAAGTGGGTCTTCAAGTGTAAAAGAGACGATCGGGGTGTAATAGTCAGAAACAAAGCTCAGCTAGTTGTCAAAGGTTTCCACTAGCAAGAGGGTAATTATTACACCGAAGTATTTGCACCGGTTGCACGATTAGAGTCTATTCGCATTTTCCCGGCGTTCGCAGCTTGGAAAGGGTTTAAGGTGTACCGGTTGGATGCAAAATCTGCATTTCTCTACGGTAAACTCCGTGAACAAGTGTATGTCGTCCAACCACCAGGGTTCGTCGATCCGCTGAACAAGAATAAAGCTTATCTCCTAGACAAAGCCTTATACGGATTACACCAAGCCCCGAGAGCTTGGTACGAGACGTTATCGCAACATCTAGTTGGAAATGGTTTTACAAGAGGCACAATGGATAGTACTTTGTTTACCAGAGAAGTCGGATGATAGTCTTTGCAAAGAGTTCGAAAAGATCATGAAAAAGAAATTCGAGATGTCCTCCATGGGTGAAATGAAATTCTTTCTCGGATTACAGGTCGATCAGTTACCAGACGGCATATTCATTCATCAGACAAAGTATGTTCATGACATTCTCAAGAAGTTTGAAATGGATAGCTCGAAGCCGCTTTCGACTCCGCTGGCACTAAATCATGGGATTTGCATGGACGAGACTGGAACCAAAGTTGATGACACACTCTACCGATCGATGATAGGATCTCTGATGTATCTGACGACATCTCGCCCAGACATCATGTATCCTACCTGCTTATGTACGAGATATCAGTCTAGTCCTCGAGTGTCACACATGCAGATAGTCAAGCGAATCTTTCGTTACCTGAAGGGATGTCCAAGCACCGGCTTGTGGTATCCAAAGAACGACAATTTCGACCTAACGGGATACGCTGACTCAGACTTCGGAGTGGACAAACTGAACTCGAAATCTACAACGGCATGATGCCAGTTCTTCGGAACACGTTTGGTAAGTGGCAGTGCAAGAAATAGACAACGGTCTCTCTCTCTACCGTGAGCCAGAATACATTTCTGCTTCCAATTGTTGTTCTCAAATCCTCTGGATTCAATAACTAGATGAGGGATTATAGTCTGCAGTTTCTTGATACGCCTTTATTCGTAGATAACAAAGCAGCCATTGATATAACAAAAATTCAGTTCATCACTCACGTACTAAACATATTGAAATTCGTTACCATTTCATTCGTGACTGTTATGAAAAGAAATTGGTGCGAATAGAAAAATGCACACCGACGAACAAAAGGCTGATTTTTACCAAAGCATTTTCTTTAACAAGATTTAAATATCTAATGAGGATTAACGGTATTAAAAATTTGCTGACAGGTGCGAAAGATGAGGTTGAATATGGATCAGACAACGAGTTCACGTAATCTGCATTGGTTTGTTATTTATTTTTCTACATTAGTATTTCTTAAAAATCTAAAATCCAAAAATATGTTTTTGATTTTAGGGGGAGAAATATTTGGGAAAATACAAAAACATATGAAAAATTTCAAAAAACGTACAAAAACATTGAAAAAGACAAAAAGAATTCAGTGTCACAAAAAGGAAATGATAGTACATCAGTGGACTATCACAGCATGCTAAACAAATGTAAAGTTTAAAAGTGATAAACAAGTCTTACTGTGGATGTGTCGATAGACTTAACACGTTCAGTATATTGTTTCTGTTGGTGCATATGTCTGTTGCCTTCGTCATTACACGAAAACGAGTATGGAATAAACAAGAGTTTTTGAAGACCGAACAAGACAAAGTAGATATCCAAGAGGGAGTCTATTGGTGCATAATGTCTATAGAACAGTCTTGTATCGAGTCTGCATAGAATAGGTGAAACAAGGCATACTTAAGTGTGTTTGATATCAAGTTCGCTGGTGATGGAACTTGAGAAGTCAAGTTCGGCCGAACTTGATAAGTCAAGTTCGCCCGAACTTGTGTCACCCAGCGAACTTAGACTAGTATATATAGGTGCCTTGGGTTTTTCATTTGTAATGTGGAGATATTTTGGCATAGAGATGGCGAAGCTCTGTCGAATCCGGATCTCGAATGTATTGAACTTTAGATCAATGAAAACGACATTTAAATGAGTAATTCTTGTTATTTGGTTAACTTGTCATTAGTTTCCGCCTAATCGGACGATAGATAACAAATTTAGGTTCCCGTGCTAATCGTGGACGTTCCTACAGTTTCTGAAATATAAACTAAATTTTACAACTGCTTAATCTTGTGGATTAACACATCTTGGATATATGGACTTAGTACTTCAAAATTTCGTTTGAGAGATTGCCTGATTCTGAGATACGAGGTCATTATAAATAGTTGATATATGGGTATTATACAAGTACTTCTGATTTTGCAGAAGCAATAGCCTAGAACTTCTATAATACTTTCGCTAAAACCCTAAACTGCATGCAATCTTGAAAAGCATCGAAAGATCTAATCATTTGCAGTGCTGAAAAGATTCCTTAAATGGAACACACCTTAAAGTCGAGCCTTCATCTCTTTGTCTGTACGGTAGTACTATACCTGAACTCTCACCCAGATACGGATATCAATTATGCTATATTCACCTGTAAGATGATATCTAGGGAATCTTGATACGGGAGTATATTCAAGAAGTGGGAACCGCAGATAAGTCAAGTTTCATAACTCATACCTTAACATATCTTGGAACAATTGAGAAACGTGGTAAAGTTTAAGTGGAGAAACACATCGATAATCTAGGTAAACGAGTTTAAAACTTAAAGTCATTTAAAGGTCAACGGTACTGGTGATACGTCTCAATCAACTGATATGATCCTTAGACATGAATTCACAAAAATATGCCTGTAAATATGTTTGTACATAGTTTACATTGTTCTGTACATAGTTTATCTGCTTTACAGATTAAAACCAAAAAGATTTTTAGTGTGTTTTAGCGTAAACTTACAAAAATACAAAAAGATTTTGTTTATACATTGTTTTCAGCAAACCAATGTTGGAGAACGGATCTTCAAAGTCTGGTAAGGTGCTAAACTAGTGGGAATATTATTGACAACGGGCTGGGAGCTAATCTGTAAAATCTGAAAAGCCAAAACGATGAAAAGTTCATTAATTTGAAACTTTAATTTTAAAAATATCAACAGTTTGTTCGTAACGGGTCAAACCGGGGTCATTAACTTGGACTCGGCAGACAAATCGTTAACCAAGGTCATTAGCTTGGACTTGGTCAACTAAGTGGATTTTAAGAACTGGTAAAAAGTGAAAAGTTCAGGGACTAAATTGCAAAAAAACTTGAAAATTTGAAATGGGTTTTAGGCAAGTTCGGCCGAACTTGCTTAATGTTCAAAGTTTTCTGTTGAAAGCAAGTTCGATCAAACTTGCTTGGTGTTGATTGTGTTTTATGTAAGTTTGCCCGAACTTACATGGGCTTTTTATCATGGGCCTACAAGTTCGCTCGAACTTGATAAGGTATTTATACCTTGCAAGTTCGGCTGAACTTCATAATCTGCCATTACACTTTCTCTGAGCGAACTTAAGAGTCTTGAGCGATTTTTTAAAATTGGCAAGAATTAGTTGTTAATCTGCCCTAAATTCTAATTGATTGTGGTGATTGGCACCCCATTCTCAATGGCTGAGGTGAGGATTTGATATTTAAACCTTGAATTAGACCCAAATCGATGAATTCAAATTTGTAAATGTTAAAATCTTGTAGATCTAGGATACTTGTTGACAAATTGGAGTTGTAATTGTAATATACAACTAAAACCGACCATGAAGTGCATTTGATCAAGATGGTTAATAACAGTTTTGAACATGATTTGTTGAAGAAGATGACAAGTTCGCCCGAACTTGTTCATCAAGTCCGGCCGAACTTGCATTTGAAAATGATATAATCAATGTTAAAACATAAGTTCGACCGAACTCAGAGTTAAAAAAACTGAATTAAAAAAATTGTGATAAGTTCGATAGAACTCAGAGTTAAAAAACTGAATTAATAAAATTGTGAGAAGTTCAACCAAACGTAAGTAACAAATTTGAAAAATGATGAAAGAAAGTTCTCCCGAATTTATGTTTGGTTTGTTGAACATGTTGTTATGCATGTTCGGGCGAACTTGACAAAATCAGTTTGTAATATCCACATCAAGTTCGCCCGAACTGGATGTTAATGTGTTTGAAAAATGTTGTAATGTTTTCTCGAAATGCGTGCTAAGTGTTTTGCGTCGTTTTTTAAGATCAAGTACCTGCGCGGGTTATCACTATGGATTATTCTAAGTTCCATAACACCTGTATCACTCTTGATAAGGCGTTATGTCCGTCACTAAAGGAATACGAAAGTATATTGAAGTTTCTGAAGGACTGCCCTATTCATCAAGTCATTACGGAGCGTATAGTGTCATATCGTTCGCACACATACCACTTCTGGATGAACGCAAGTCTCAGCGCAGACAAGAAAACTATTACGTCGTCGGTACAAGTTGGAGACGAGAACAAAACGATCACTGTCACTGAGGATGATATACGCAGGGTCTTGCAATTCAACGATGACAAAGATGATCCTATTTTCTTAGATGAGAAGATGGCTCGAGGTTGTTTCTACCGCATGGGCTACAAGGGAAGTGTAAATAAGCCGACATTGAAGAAAGGGGAAGTTCCTAACCCCTACAAGCTCCTCATGCATGCTATCATACACACATTCAGCCACCGTAAAGTGGGTTTCGACGATGTTCAGGATTATATGGCCTGCATGGCAACGACGTTGATTTTGAACAAGTCGTATAACTATTGTAAGTTTGTATTCACACATATATCGAAGAATATGGATGATACGAGATTATATCTATATCCGAGGTTCGTGCAGTTGCTAATCGATGAAAAGTTTACAGACATTGCATGTGATCCAAACGACATCCTATATTTCAGTCATCTGGATGAGACTACAGTGAAGAAGTTGTTAAAGTTTCAAAAGCAAGATTCAGCACCGGTAGCAAAACTAGTATTTGGGGCGATAAAGGATGAGAATTATGTTGCACCGGCTGATAACAAGTGGAGGAACGATGGTAGTGGCGACAAAAAAGAATTGAATGCAGAAAAGGAATGGTTTAAGACTTTTAAGCCGAAAGCGTGCAGTGAGTGGTTCGATAAAGTTGAAATGAGAAAGAAAAGAAACGTGCAATAAAGAAAGCTGATACAATGCTGATTGATGAAGACGAGCATGTAAATGTTCAAACTGAGGCTGGTTCTAGCACAGTGATTATTACTGAAAGCCAAGAGGTCGAAAAGACGACTCAAGAAGATGATGTTATATCAGCTACTTCCTAGAATGATGATGATTCTGATGATTCTCTCGAGAAGGAAACAAAGAAGGCTATGGCTGAAAAGGAAGATGAAAAGATCAAAGAGAATGATGCTGACTTTGATTCGAATCTGAAAAAGGAATCTGACGAAGAAAGGCCTAAGAAAAGAACAAAGCGTGTGAAGTCTGCTACAGTATCAACGACAAAGACTACAGGGTATCCGAAAGCTAAGTGCAAGAAAACAAAGAAAGCCCAGAAACCAGCTAGTCGTCGATACATGGGTAAACTAAAGAGCACAAAAGCAACACAAGAACCTTCTGGTGCACAGGAGAGAGGAGTCACACAAGAACCTCCTACACAAGAACTTCCTGTTGTTATTACATCTGAAGCTGCACGTCCAGGAGTTACACAAGAACCTCCTGTTATCATTCCATCTGAGGTAGAAAGGTTAGGAGCAACACGAGAACCTCCTGAGTCTAATTTGCTTGAAGTACCAGTGATTCAATCACCTGATCCTAAAGCTATTCATTCTGAAAGCTCAACTCCGAGGAAAGTAACTCCAAAGAAGTCAACTCCAAAAGCTGCTACTCGTATGTCAACACCGAAGACTTCAAAGGCAAATTTATTTGGTGATATTCCAAATGAGCCGATAGATATTCAAGATTTAGTTGATTTCTTCCCTGACACAGATATCGATGTTCTTGAAAAGCGTGTCAAGATTTTAGAGGACAAGGCTCAAAAGAATGAGGAAGAGAAAGTCGAGCTTATCAAGAAGGTAAATCAAAGCTCAGTGGAGAAAGAAATGATGGATGACAAGATAAAGGTGTTAGAAAGTGAACGAGAATTCTTCATGGCTTTGATTGAGAGTTTGCAAGATGCAAATGAAAAGCTGCAAACAGAAATTGATGATCTGAAGAAGATTCAAGCCCTAAATGATCGTAGATTTACAAGGATGCAGAAGGCGTTGTCTAATACACTTGGTATTGTTTCATTATTGAGTATGATCGTCTGGATAGACAAGAGGCGAAAGAAAGATCTGAAAAAGAGCTTGCAGCTAGTGGCAAAGGCAAAGGTATTGAAAGTGATGCACCTAAATCTTCTGAAGCTGCTGAAAAGCCTGTTGATGAGAATATTGAGCATGTTGAAAAAGCTTCTGAGTCCGAGATTGCTAAGGTTGACGAATCTGTCAAGCCTTCTGATCCTGTAATTGTTTCTGAAGAAAAGGATGATGATGAAGCAGAAGATGAGGATAAGGATGATGAACCACTAGTTGATGATATGAAAGATGATTCTGACCATGATGGAGGTAATGATGATGATGATGATCCGAGTGGTACAGGTATAAAGCTGGTAGATGCGACAGTGAATGAAAGCTTCGATTTCACAAGTCTTATGAATGATGAAGCAAATGCTATGAATGATCAAATTCAGGGGGAGTCAGGGCAAACAGGGCCATCTGATGATATACATATGACTGATGTTGATATATCTGCAAAGCCTATTGTTGCAGTTCCGACAAAGCCTCTGATACTTATGCTTGAACACAATGTAGAGGAAGACGAGTTCGTGCACAACTATACTAAGGAAGATCTGGCAAAGTTGATTGAAGTTGATGCAGAATCTCTAGATTTTGATTTTGAGGAACAAGTGTTGAATGTGAATACGTTTGAGCCAAATGAATACCATTATCAGCGTAGATTCGAGGCAGACGAGTACAATAGGGTAATAGTAGAAGATTGGTCTTCTGATGATGGAAGGATGAAGCTGCGAAGTACATTGGTCCTAATACTGATAGTTTTCCTACTTTCGAGGAAATGTACAAGTAATTAGATGAAGATATGTTGAAAGATAAGATCGAAGAATCAATTCGTGAAGGTAAAGTTCCAAAACCAATGACGAAGGAAGAAATAGCTGAAGCTAAGAAATCCTGGTTCAAATAGATTCCGCGTGAATGTAAGTTTCGACGTCCTCTAGCATTCTTTACCAGAGATGAAGATGTGTCGTTGGGAGATATCCTAAGTTGGGGATGGTTCAAGGAGCTGAATGTTTATGCAATCAAAAGAGAATTTGGGGTGCAATACTTCAAATATCTAGCTGATTTCAAGACTCTACCATACTGGGATGTTGAGGAGCTTGTTCAAACCGTGAATGTCACATATAAGTTGAAGTTTATCGATCAGTTACTATGGAAGATGATTAAGTTTGAAGCGACAAAGGGATTTAGATATTGGAAGCCGTTTATTCCAGGTCGTCGCATCAAAACAAACAAAAAGACAGGAGAGAAAGATATAACGTTAATCATGAAATGACCGAGAGCGATGAGGAATATGCCATTGATGCCAATCGAACATAATTTCTATCTAGTGTTTAGATGGTGGAGATTGATCCTAACACATGTGAAGCAGTGATAGTATTACGATTCGAAGAACATCTGGATATCACTAAAGAAAGAGTTGAGATATTAGGGTTTCAAGGCATGAGGGAGCTTTGGAGAACGATCAGAATTCTAGATCCAATGTGGTTGGTAAATTGCTCCAGAGAAGATATCAAGTGCTTGTTCTTCAGTAAGATTTTATTTGAAGAACGTGAAAAAGAACAAGCCATGCAATATCAAAGGGTTGTGAATGTTTGCTCTGGTCGAGAAGTTAATTCAGGAAAGATGTGGGAAACGAGCTGGAGGGAACTAGAACGTGTTGAATTTTTGAAAGAAGAGAAGCGTCTCGAGGAAATACATGAAAAAGGTAGGGCGGTAACGCTCAGAAGGTATCAATTTATGAATAAAGTGCCTCCTACTGATCAGACGCCAGATCCGAAGCAGGAACGACGAAAGAAGCCATTCAAGAACTTCTTCGTTCGTGTATGTTAAAGTTTTATTTGAAGATAGAGTTTTGAAGACTGATAAAAGATGAAGGCGATATCCAAGGGGGAGTCTGTTGGTGCAGAATGTCTATGTCTTAGTCTTATATCGAGTCTGTATAGATTAGATGTGAATAGGCTAGCGAAATCAAGTATTTATGTGTATTAGGGTCAAGTTCGCTCATGATGGATTTGTGAAGTCAAGTTTGGCCGAACTTGACATAGTCAAGTTCGCCCGAACTACCTCTCCCACTAGCGAACTTGAGTCCCAATAAATAGCTAACATGTCTTGTTCATTTGTAACTTTGCGCACTTTGAGGCGGAGCTCTGTCAATTTGAAGACTTGATGTTATATCAATAAATTGACGTTTAATTGACTAATTCTTGTTATTTGGTAATCGTGTCGTAATATTTATGCTATTATGGACATTAGAGATGAAATCTAGGTTCCTATGCATTAAGGATCGGTCCTACACTCAAATCTTACCAAAATCACTCTCAAATCATCTCAAGAACTTGCAACATCAGAATTTTCGGGCATATTCACCCTCTTGCACAAAAGTGAGCATAACTTGCTCGTTTCTTAATGAAATCACTTGATTCTTTCTTCTAAATACTTGGACAAACATCGGGATTGAATCCAAGGGTTCTCATGGAGAATCTAGACCTGGAAATGCTCCCAAGGTGTCCAAAACTTTCTGCTTCTTTTTAAAGCTTCTCAAAACCTATTAATCTTCATCTATCTTGAGCTAAACTCATCTCAAACATATGTCCTAATGCTTACAACACTACTTGTGGTTGGTTAGGCTTAAAAACAAGGTTGGGACATTCAAAATAGAGGATTTATCCTCACAAGAATTGTATTTTCACAGAGCTTCAAACTCACAAGTGATGCAAGTTCATGAACTTGTTCATGTGTGTCCACCTTGGTTAGCTTGGGCTATCCTAAACTTTGAGACCACATATCACTTTATGATTTTCATCATTATCCAAGTAGTTTGCTAGTTCTAAAGTGTCACAACCCCGCCTAGCCGTTGACGGGTGTCAATGTGTGCTCTCCGGGTTGTATTACACTTGGCTACATGGTATCATGGTGACACACTTTACATTCTTGTCATTTACATACTTGTTCATATCATTGTTCTAAGACCCTCCTTGTTACCTATGGTTTACTTGTGTAGTGGTGAACATTATACGAGGTTCCAAAGTGGATGGTTAATCCTCCCACCACCTACTTGACTTACATGATACTAAGAGGTACCAAAGTGGATGTTCATCTTCCCACCTCCTAAATGATTATAACTATATATGTATACGGACTATAATATAAATTCTTAAAACCGAACCCTTGATAATGATTAATAATCATCTATCTAATAAGTTTATCGCTTATGTGCATAGTTCCTTGTCACGATTCTAATAGGTCTTGAACCTATGAAAACACATTCAATCCTTAGGGTTGATTTTAGTGTGAAAGACAAGTGCTAATACCTTAGTGACTATTTTCGTATCATATACTTTGTCATATTTTGAATCTTGAATCCGAATACCCCATCATCATCCCCAAAATACTCATAGGCCTTCGCTTTCCTCTTGTAGGATAACCCGGCGTTCATCCCATCAAACTCTACCTTCACAGACTTGTCGAGTTAGAAGACTTAGCAAAACCGTGAGTACACTCGACCCACTTTTCGTTTATAACACTTTTGGCTGTAACATGCTTCCATATACAAAATCACAACACGTAATCTTTATGAAATGCACAAACAATCCTATATCCATGAATACTTGAATCGTTACATTGATGCTTATATCTTGGACATTCTTTATGTAATACCTTAGTCATTAACTATTTTAGCCTCCGTTTAACATGTATAGCGCTATAGGAAGTAACGCATCCCCCTCCTCATGAAATCTAGAAGCCATGTTAAAATATCGTGTTTGCGTTAAGGATTTGACTAGTAGTATTGCATGCCTTGTATATGCTCTTGTAAAGTCATAGTTGCCATGAGGATTTGTTTAAACCTTATTCTTATACGTATGCTATGCTTAAACTTGTGTACTCACCTTTGCTTTTGCATTGAATTGTTATTTTAAAACATGTTACAGGTTGATGAAGATGATGCTATGAAATCAAGTAGCAAGGACGATAGATACACATTTAGACATTTAGGTTTAATAATGTTGTATCAAATTTTGTTATATCTATGTTGTTGTATTTGAATTTCTCGGTAATGTATTGAATTTTGTTATGAAATGAAATCCGGTTTATCTAAATATTGTCGCAATTAGTTTTGTGAGCAACGAGCAACCTATTTCGTCATGCCTTGATGTTTCCGCCATCGGTTGGGGTGTGACACTATATAAAGTGTGTTAACTACTTGGAAGGGGGTTAGAAGGGTGGTTTGGTAAAGTTCTTATCTCGTTCAGTGTATAGATCCTGCGAGGACTTGGTTCAAGCTTACTAGGGCCTCCTTCAATGCTCTATAGGTATTGGATGGCGGAGGCATGAATAGCTTGAACCCCTCATATGTAAACTACTATTAATACTTTAAACCGGCTTCTTGGGATTGTATGCTTGCTGACTCAAACCAGTTAGCCGAGGGTAACGTCACCTTCAAAAGAGGGGCCTACCACTTTTCGCATTAATAACTTATTTAATTGTCTTCCAATATTCTGACCCTTTGGGATTGTATCCCTGCTGAATCAAACCACTGGGTTGAGGGTAATGTTACATTCAAAAGAGGGGCCTACTACTATAACTAAGATAATCTCTAAAAAAGTCCAAAAGTGCAAAAACTATTAAAGGATACATAAAAGAGAAGTTGGATCCAAGTGACTCTATCTTTTCTATTTGTATTTCATTTTATTTAATTTTTGTTTTTATTTATTATGCTTTAAAATCTTTTATCAAAAAAATCTAGATTGGTTAGACGTTGACGCTAAACCGGTACTAAAAGCTCTTGTGTCCTTGCACGACCTCGGTATCTTACCAACACTATACTACGCTCACGATGGGTGCACTTGCCCAAGTGTGTGTTTAGTGTTAGTACAATATCGTGTTTATAAATCTAAAACTTGAATAATGCGTAAAAAGGGATCAAAATATTAATTAAAAATATAATACACTTATCACACACCAAGTTTTTGGCGCCGTTGCCAGGGACACAAGGATTTTAAGAAAGTTTAAGGTCAGCGACCCTGTTAATCCAACACGCCCCAATGTCTAATAAACTGCAACAATAAAAACCTGTTTTAGTCAGACAGTAGATGGCACGGGGCCGTGTTACTCGAGCACGGGGCCATGTCCAACATCTAGTTGCTGAAAACAGGACTGTCTGATCCCGACAGTTGATAACCTCTAACACAAACATGGATGATATTGATTATCTTCACTTTCGCCACTCTTACGGTGAATGGTGTCAACTATATGGTGGGTTCTATCTAGAGTGTACATTCTAAATTTTGAGCCCCATTATTTAGCGGACCCATCGTTTTCCTGTGGTAATCACCTTAAGACGGGCGAAAGTGAAAACGATCCTTATCAGCCCACCGAATGCTCTCAACTTCCTTTTCCACATGACATAACCTCCTACGAAATGTGTCAACCGGAAGAAAGGATTCTAAAAAAATGAAAGAAATAGAGCTTATGATGAAAACGAGGTATTCATCACAAGAAAAAGACTAACAGAGTCACTGAGTCCGCATCCGGAATCTACGAACATCGAAGCCATCAAAAGTACCTCAGTCTCTTGTGATAACATTAGCGATAGTCATCTGTGTGTCGCTTGTGCCATGAAGGACTCTCCATCGGCTCCCACCGATGCGCTCATAGACCTGAGCGATTCGGCATATACCTTCTTTAACGAGAGCCCGGGTAAGGGGAATAAAGGTTGGTTCCGCCCACCGGTAAGTAGCTTAGGATTTACCCTTCCGATAAGCTCTTGCGTTATTGCATAGAACGAGAGCAACTAAGATACCTTAGCCACTTCAGTGTTGTTCCCTCCAGTAAAGAACCTCCCGATTACTAGAAATCCTTAAAATAAAGCTAGACAACACTTCACAAAAACTCCAGTCACGGGGCCATGCTCGATCCAACATGCCCCGTGCCCACCGAAAATTCAACACAGGGTCGTTACCAGGCCAACACGCCCCGTGTTCCTAATACGGACAAACTTGTCAGAACTTTGTCTGACCACGGGGCCATGCTCAGCTGGTACGAGGCCGTGGTTAATGTGATGTCGCTTTCTATAAAGAAGCCTTGTTGCTGCGTATTTGGCCTCATTCCAAAGGCAGAGATCTCCTGAGATTTTTCACATATACCTTAAAAGGTATGTTCTTGAAAAGGTTTTCTCACACCATCTTGTTTTTGCCACTTTTTTCACTTTCCTTCTTCTCCTTTAAACTCAAATCCTCCATCAAAGCTTAAAGGTCCATAACCTCAAGCTTTATTTTTGCAAAACATATGTTTTAAACTTAAAACTCTCTAAAACAACATGTTTTATCACATTGCTTAAAGCTATTTCTGTTCACAAATGTTTAAAACCCAAGAAAAATAAGTTAAAACAAAGAGTTCAAAATTCAAAACAGTTGCAAGAGGACGGGCACGGGCCCGTGTCCATTGGACACGGGGCCATGGTGAGGTTTTAAGTTTTACTTTCTTGAACTTTCACTCTTGTTTTCTTAGTACGTCGAACCAGAACAACGGAACATCATTGACAAGCTCAAGAAACAACCAATGTTGGTGCATATGTCTGTTGCCTATGTCATTATGTATCGAGTCTGAGTGAATAGGGCTTAATCTGTTAGAAACAAGATGTATTTATGTAAAGTTTAGGCCAAGTTCGCCCATGAAAGCATGTGAGAAAGCAAGTTTGGCCGAACTTGACTAGGTCAAGTTCGCGACTACCAATTCGACCAAGTTCGGGCGAACGTACTTCTTCCCATGTCCATTTCCAACGAACTTGTATCCCTATATATAGGTGCCTTGAGATTTCATTTGGAAGAGAGTTGGAGATTTTCGCACAGAGACGCGAAGCTCTGTCGGATCCAGTTCTCGAATGTATTGAACTTTAGATCAATGAAAACAACATTTAAATGAGTAATTCTTGTTATTTGGTTTACTTGTCATTAGTTTCCGCCTAATCGGACAATGCATAACAAATTTAGGTTCCCGTGCTAATCGCGGATGTTCCTACAAGTGGTATCCGAGAGCCTGGATACTTAAATTTGTTGGAATCAAGACACGAATTTCTCTATTCATCTTCATTCTATCATTTTTCTTAACATTTTCAAATACTTGTTGATTTCATGGTCAAAATAGGTGATTTTTTTAATATGTCATGTAAAATACATCATAGATAAACCCCTGATAGTTTGGACATCAAATTCAAACATTTTGATATAAAAAAGTTGGAAAAACCATGTTTTGGAAACTAGGTTCAGCCGAACTTAACACTAAGTTCGACCGAACTTGATTGAAAATCTTTGAGTTTTCATCAAGGTCGACCGAACTTGAGTAATTTTTCAACGTTTTGAGCTTAAGTCCGCTCGAACTTGTTGATTTTTGCTTGAAATTCCATCAAGTTCGACCGAACTTGATAAATTTTAGTGAAAATTCACTCAAGTTCACCCGAACTTATTTTTTTCTAGAAATTCAAGCATAAGTTCGACCGAACTTAACAGTTTCTTCTAAAAATACACAAGTCCGCTTGAAATCTGATTTTCTCAAAAACTTACCTCAAGTTCGACCGAACTTGTCTGTTATAATCAAAATTTGAATATTTTATCAACTCTAAGTTCGACGAACTTGTCAAAATGGAAATCCACAACTGTTATTTCACACAATTCGACCGAACTTGTCTGTTTCTAATCGATTTTTCGAGTGTTTTTTATCGTAATCTCAGATAAGTCTACGGATTGTCAAAATGGAAGATTTCCACAACGTATTCGTCTCTCAAATGGCTTCTTCATCAAACGCTAATGTTCTTGCAGCGAACCAGATGAATATCGACAACGAAATGCGTACTACATCGAAACCGCCAAAGCTAATGAGCATGGATGAATTTGAAGGATGGAAAGAAAAGTTTGTAAATTGGATACAAGTGAATCAATTCAACAGCTGGGTTGCAGTTGAGGATGGCTCAAATGGCCAAAGGATGAGCGTGATCAAGATCTTCCACTGAACAAGTTTTCAAATGCCAATAAAGATAACTATGTTGCGGAGAAGAAAATGATTAGCTTGATACGACAATCAGTGAAGGAAGATATCTTGATACTATTGCCAGAATATGACACTTCGCAAGAATTATGGAATTCTCTTTGTGAGAAATTCAAAGGAAGTGATGAAATGATCAAAAGCAAAAAGGCTTTAATCAAGAAAGAATTCGAGATCTTCACGTTGATTAAAGGTGAAACAATGAAGCATATGATCGATAGATACTGTCACCTCATGGTTCAAATGCGGAGGCATGATATCAAAAGATCTAATGAAGAGCAAATCGAGAAGTTGGCCGATGCACTTCTAGAAGGAGAATGGACAACATGTCTGACGATTCTGAAGAATAGTCCATCTTGGAGACACTTCAAGTTGACATCTTTCATTGACAAACTGGAAGGTCATGAAATGGAGTTGATGAAAATTGCTAAATCAAAAAATGCTAATGTTGTTCAAGATGTTGGTGTTTATTACAAAGGAGGTATTCCTGATACTCCGATTCAAAGCCCGAAAATCCAAACAACATTTAGTGCAAATACAAATTCTTCTCCAAATCAAAGTTCTCCGTATGTTGGATATACAAGTGCATTTTCAAGCTCTTCATTCCAAAATCAGACAAACCAAGCCAGTTCTGATTCAAATGTTTTCCAGTGCAACATAGCGGTTGATTTGAAGAACGTATTTCCTGAAAAGGTGGCCAAACAACACATAGCACTTCTTGCTACTGTCCTCGAATCATATGAAAGTCTCATTGCGGGAAAGATCGGTAATCCAGAGACCGAATATTATGATCAGGTAGATGAAGAAGAGTTGGATGGATATCAAGTGGAGCCTTGCATCTATCATCAGAAGAGTTTTCAAATTTGTGGCACTCACTGGAAGGGATATTGGTAACTCAAGCAACAAGCTAGGATTTACAAGACTAAAGTCACATGCTTCAGGTGTCGGCAAAAAGGACACTTCAAACGTGAATGCAACAATCAAGAAGCAAATGGAAATCAAAATCCTTTCGGCAACAACAATGAGTACTACAAGAAAGCTCTTCAATACAAGCCATACCCAAAAAGAACACAAGTCGAAGTTGAGGATAAATCTGCAAAGACAACCGAACAAGCTCTTGTTGTTACACATGAAGAAGATGGTTTTGACTGGAACATATACATCGGAAAGAAAACTGGTGTTGCTATGATGGCAGAGGTTGTAAATGAACTGATGCATCGTATGTCGATGCTGCTCTAGAAAATGCCATTCTGGAAGGTTATAGGCAGAGAGCTGAGGAGGAAGAGTTAGCTTACCTGGAGATGCAGAAACAAGAAGCTTTAAAATCAGAAGCTGAAAAGGTAAACACTAAGGTATGTATGTCTGAAAAGGAGGTTGTCAAAGTTTTTCGAGGTTGAAAAACCTTGCACAAAATGCGCAAGTCCTTGTGAATCATGTCTTGATAAAGTCAATGTCATAAGAGAATTGACTGTACACAACGAAAACTTTCGTTATGATTACAGACCCATAAAAGAAGCTTATGACAAAATTTCAGGCAAATATAAATATGTTGAACATGCTAATAGTGAACTTAACGCTAATGTAAAAATGTTAAATGCCACAGTAATTGAGAAACAAAAGGCAATTAACATTACATTAACATAATTGCTGAGACAAAGGGGAGCTTCACAGCATGAAAATTGGAACGGAGCGGGTAAGACAACTTCTAAAGAGCTACACCACAAACGCGTATGTCTTGATCACATTTTACCTATGATTAAATCAGAGGAAAAAGGTAAGAAATCAAAGCGTAAAGAGTACGGATGTGTTTCTCCACCATTTCTTGCAAGTTATTCAGCAAGAAAGATGATGTGATTGAAAAGGCATTTAATCTACTTATTTTGTCAGATAAGAAAAATAATCTGCCTGAGAACATTGACGTAGACTTTACGAAATCAAACGATGACATTAAAGCGCCAAATCAAGTTCGAACAACTCGAAATCACAATCTGAAGATGATGATACAACACCTGAACATGATCTAAGTGATGATCCTAATGTTGTCATGTACAAGATTAAGGAATCTGATAGATTATACTTCGATGATAGTTTTCCGATTCGAACGCGAAAGAGGATCAACTTGATAAGTTTTTCAAACTTGTAGAAGTTTCATTAGATGATCTTGAGAAAAAACGAGAAAAGATTTTACACGAAACCTAAAAGGAATGCTAACATTACCGAAAGGTTGGTGGTGATTTTCCTGAGCATAGGAGAGCAGGATTAGGTTTGGAGGTTGAAGAAGAAGAATCGAAGAAGAAGGAGAAACCAGCGTTCCAGAAATACAAAGGTAAGAATATTAAGTTTGTGTACGCAACGAGCACGGTTCAAGAAGAAAACGTGATTGGTAAGCAATCGAATGATGAATTTAAGAAAGCAAAAGAAATTCGAGACAAGGCTAAAACCAAGTCCACAAGTGGATTGAAACCCACTAGTGGAAATGGCTCTGATAATCGAACTTGCTTTAAATGCAATAATGTTGGTCATATGCTCGCAAGTGTATGAATCTAAAGCCTGTGTTTCCACGAAGAAAAATAAAATCAAAAGATGAAAAACAAAATGAACCAGAGATTGTGAAAAATGTCACATAATCAAACAGGAACTATGAATCTAAATGCGAAGTGAAACCTAAAACTGTGTCAAAGTTTGAAAACTCAACATTTGAAAAAGGTGAAACTTCAAGGTTTAATGAAATCAAAGATTCTAGGTTCTATATCAAGAAAGCAAGAAGCAAACTACAATCATGGGTTGCTAAGAAAAGGCTTTCCTCATCAGAAAAACCAAAGTTTGTTGCTGAAAAAACAGAAAATGTTAAATCAACTGAGTCAGTAATTAAACAAACAAATAATAAAAAGGTAAAAACGTTTTCAGAATCGACATTGGACGAAATGTTCGATGATGTTTTTGAATATGATGAAGAATTAGAATATGGTTATGATGAAGTACAAACCTAAAACCAAAAAGGTTTGGGTTTCATTTTTCAAATAGTTGTTTCATGTGCAGGAGTCCCAAGATCCACTCTATCAAAGTTGATACAGGATAGCGGAGCTCCATGAGTATTTAACTTATCTAGAAAGTCATATTCTTTGATGGTTTTTGAAATTACAAGTGGTTGGAAAAAGAAATTTTGAAAAGAATGTTTAAATGAGAAAATCCACATCGTTAATCAGAACACTGATTGTTATGTTGAAAAAGCCTTGAAAATTGATTTCCTACAAGTACATGTTTTTACAAGTGGATTCTACAAGTTGATGTTAACAAAGCTTGATGGTTTGTTCTGACAGGTGATAATTCGAAGATGAAAAAAGGATCAGACGACGAGGTCTCGTGATCCACATTGGTTTGTTACATTTTTAGAAGAATTTTATTAAAATCTAAAATCCAAAAATATGTTTTTGATTTTAGGGGGAGTAAGAAATTTTTAGAAGAAAAATAAAAAACATATAAAAAAGTTGAAAATTCAAAAACATTGAAAAAGACAAAAATAATTTGGTTGTCAAAAAGGAATGATAGTACATCAGTGGACTATCATAGTATGCTAAAGAATTGTAAAGTTTAAAAGTGATAAACAAGTCTTACTATGAATGTGTCAATAGGCTTTACACGTTCAGTGATTGTTTACAGGATATAAACTAAATTATACAACTGCTTAATCTTGTGGATTAACATATCTTGGATATATAGACTTAGTACTCCGAAATTTGATTGAAGGATTGCCTGATTCTGAGATACGAGGTCTTTATAGATAGTTGATATCTGGGGTATTATACAAGTTCTTTTAATTTTGCGGAAGCAATAGCCTAGAACTTCTATAATGCTTTTTGTTAAAAACCCAAATAGCATGCAAAACTTGAAAAGAATCGAAAGATCTAATCATTTATAATGCTTAAAAGATTTCTTAAGTGGAACATACCTTAAAGACGAGCCTTCATCTCTTTGTCGGTACGGTAGTACTAACCTGAGCTCTCAAGGTCTCGCATAACCCATATATCAATTACGCTATACTCACCTGTAAGATGATATCTAGGGAATCTGGATTCGGGAGTATATTCAAGAAGTGGGAACCATAGTTAAGTCAAGTTTCATAAATCATATCCTAACATATCTTGGAACAATTGAGAAACGTGATGAAGTCTAAATGGACAAACATATCGACAATCTAGGTAAACGAGTTTAGAACTTAAAGTCTCAACAAGGTCAACGGTACTGGTGATATGTCTCAATCAAACTGATATGATCCTTAGACACAAATTCACAAAAATATGTCTGTAAATATGTTTGTACATAGTTTACTTTACTTGTTAAAAGTTCCGTAAGTACTTTACTTGCTTTTCAAAGATAAAACCAAAAAAGATTTCCAGTGTGTTTTAGCATAAATTTTCAAAAATACAAAAAGATTTTGTTTCTAAATTAGTTTCAAACGAACCAATGTTGGAGAATGAATCTTCGAAGTCTGGTAAGAAAATCTGATAAATGTTTAAAAGCTCATTAATTTGAAACTTTAAAATCAGATTGTTCATAACGGTTTTTTCAAACTGAGATCATTAATTTGGACTTGGTTGATATATTTGGTTAATCAAGGTCATTAGTTTTGACTTGATCAACTAAGTGGATTTTTACAAATCAAATGATAAAAATGTGAAAGTTGAAAGTTTTAAATGTAAAATGTATTCAAGGTCATTAAATTGAACTTGAAACAATTTAAAAAGTTTTTTGAAAGGTTTGAAGGGAAGATTATAGTTTGAAATGTTGATGGTACAAAATTTCAAAACAGTGAATCTTAAATGTTTATTTGAATGTCAGAATTTATTTAGACAGGTAGTAAAGTTTGAGGAGGAGTTTGAAGTTTAAAGATTAATCCAAGGGGGAAAGCTTAAAGCTAGGGGGAGCATGTTGATTAAAAGTTTTTATCAAGACAAAGCTCAAAGGAAAAGGAAGAGGAAATAAAGAACAAGATGTCAAATTTTATACAAGAACTAAAGATCGGAAGACTCAGAAGATTGTAAATGTCAAGATGACTGCGACAACATCCAAGGGGGAGTCTGTTGGTGCATAAGTCTGTTGCCTACGACATTATGTATCGAGTCTGAGTGAATAGGGCTTAATCTGTTAGAAACAAGGCGTATTTATGTAAAGTTTAGGCCAAGTTCGCCCATGAAAGCATGTGAGAAGGCAAGTTCGGCCGAACTTGAGGCGAACTTAACCCAAGTTCGACCCAAGTCGGGCGAACGTACTTCTTCCCATGTCCATTTCCAGTGAACTTGTATCCCTATATATAGGTGCCTTGAGATTTCATTTGGAAGAGAGTTGGAGATTTTGGCACAGAGACGACGAAGCTCTGTCGGATCCAGTTCTCGAATGTATTGAACTTTAGATCAATGAAAACAACATTTAAATGAGTAATTCTTGTTATTTGGTTAACTTGTCATTAGTGTCTGCCTAATCGGACAATAGATAACAAATTTAGGTTCCCGTGCTAATCGTGGACGTTCCTACAACCAAGGACGAAGAAGACCATCGATTGAAGCCACCCTATTTTGCAGCATGTATGCTTAGAGGTAAGCCATCGATGAAATGACATCAGTGGAGGAGGCCCTTGTCGATCGTGTTAAATATTTGACGGTCGGGTTAGAGAATTGCCTACAAGAAGTCAACCTTTTGCACCAAAGGTTGAACATTCTTGCACTACCCCCATGGAGCCGATCTTCCCCCAAGAGGATTGAAACCTCGCTCAAGAAATCATTATCCCGACCGGATGGGATGACCTCCCTTTTGGAACCTCCTCTAGACGCATTACACGAGGTTCCGGTGGTCTCCGCATCTCCCGCACCCATCCCGTATGAGAATACGGAAGATGAGCCTTCTTTCTTCCTCCCTCGAGAGGTTGAGGAATGGCTCAATGACTTTTCAGAGGTACACCCTCCAGGTTGAAGTTCTTAGAAGCCCTTATCCACCGAAAAATTATTTTCAGGTTTTTGTCGTTCTTAGCATGGAAACATCTAGGGTAGAACTTCTTTATGGTTCTTGAATCTATCTAATTTTAGGACCGTTGTAACTTTTAATTTTAGGATTAATTTCTAGGACCGTTTATATCTCGCACTCTAATATATGATGGTTTAAGTTATTGTGTGGTGTTTGGATATAATATAATGGCTTAACAAACGAGAAAAGATGAAAACTGCCAAAGGGACGTCAAAACCACACCCATGCACGTAAACAGTGCCTTTGACAACATTTTCAGCTTCTCAGCAGGTGCAGCACGGGGCCGTGCTCAACCAACACGCCCCGTGCCTAGGTTCTGCAGAAAAATATTTTTCAAATAGGTAACTGACCACGGGCCGTGTTGACTGGCCACGCCCATGGTCAAGCTTCTGTAAACAATTGATACTGGCACTCTGGACACGGGGCCGTGCGCGGACCACATGGGCCCGTGGCCAGATGCCCAGTATCATAAAATCTTGTTTTTAACATGCTTTTACGCATTCGAACCAACCGAAAAATTTATTTTTGGACACATTGAGGACAATGTGTAATTTAAGTGTGGGGGAGAAGCTAACACTTTGAATCTAGCAAGTACTAATAACAAGCCTTACACAAAACTCTATTGGAACCCCTAATCACCCCAAATCTTTTTCAAAAATTTTCAATTTTTTTACTTGTCTTGATTTAATTTGGGAATAACAAGTTCTAAAAAATTATGTTTTTACGAATTTACAACCGATAGCGTCGTGATAAAAAGAACCAAATAAGAAAATTATAAAAGGGCATGACAAATCTTTTCAAAATTTGATTGTTCACATTATAAACCCATTTCTACATTAAGTGAGTTTTGAGCCTTTATCGAGCATACATTTATACATCTTTAAGATAAATGTTCATTTTCGTTTATTGTGTGAATAGCCGCTTGGTTCTTACGACTCTAGAACTTGCCAAGACAATATATTCCCGGTCCTTACCAACTTAAACCCAAGTAAGTAAAATGATGGAGGCATTAGGACTAACTCATTTTTCATTCAAAACCATTATTTTCCATCTTTTTACCACACTACAAAAATCCCCCTAGCTAACCCTTTTGAGCCAAAACCTTTTCGTTTCAAACCCGCAAAATGAACAACATTACCCACCAAAACCGTTTCCCTTTCAGAACCTTTGTTTTAGTAAAAAGCTCGATTATCTTGTGACAGAAAAAAAACACATAGCTCTTCCCATAACCAAACAAGTTCCTTCAAAAATCTTGTTTGAAAATGCTTGTTCCAAATAAATGTCACAAAAACAAAAAGTTTTACGATAACAATGCTTTTTACGCCTTTCGCCATTTTAATAACCACTAACCCAAAAATCACCTACCCTAGCCCAAGCCTAACCCTTTTCAAAGTCCTCTTGATATTTACAAAGGTTTATAGTTAAAAAGGAGGAGATTTGATCGCTTGGCAAGCATATGTAGAAGTATGTTCCAAACCGAAATCGAGTGTTATCACAAAAATACATCTTCGGCCGAATGTTGAGTGATCTCTTGTGAGGTACGTAACTTGTAAATAAATAGAATTTTAAAGAGGCATGTTATGCCTAAATAAATAGTTTTTCTTAAAAGTGTACTAAAGAAATCATGACGAATAGGATTGTAAATAAAATAAAACAAAATTAAAATAAAGATCTTGGATTCCCGTTACTCAAAGACAAGACACAAACAAAACCTCTTCTCTACCAATTCCATTTGGGTGTGTAAGCGACATTTAAAGAGTTTTGCTTGAGGACAAGCAAAGATTCAAGTGTGGGGATATTTGATGTGTGTAAAATGCAACACGTAAATTACATCAAAAGAGGCATAAAGCTAACCCTCTTTTAGTACTAATGCTGGAAAAGCACGTTTCTTTATTCCTTTTGTATTTTTAGGATAAAAAGAGCTTAAAAGAATAAAAGAAACAAATAAGCAGCCAAAACCAACATAAGTACGAAAAGAAGAAAGAACGAGCCATGCCCGATCCCTCAGCAACACCGCAAAGATAAAAACAAGATAACAGAAGACCATTACGGGCCATACCCAGCCAAACATGGGGCATGGTCAGACCTTTCACTTCAAGACAAAATCTGCAGAAGCTTCTACGCCCACCACGGAGTCGTGCCCATACCAACATGGGGCGTGGTCAACTATAAGATTTTAGGAATCCAGATAGTACAGCGAACAGTTGACCACGGCGCCGTGCCCAGAGGCCACGGGGTTGTGTCAGATGCAATAAATGAAGGAAAAGTAGATGTTGGCCACGGGCCGTGCCCACTTGACACGGGGCCGTGCTACTATTTGGACTATAAATAGGGGTGCTTGGTTCACTTAAAGGCATCCATTGGCAAACCACTTCTCTCTCACTTTGCCACCACTCCACCACCACTACAACATCAACACCCACCACCATCATCCATCTTTAGAGTGTGTAGAAGTCTCGGGATCCAAGGTAGATTGTAAGGGTTCTTGTCAAACAAAGGCCATGCTTGGCTAAATTCCTTACATCACTTGGTGAAGACTAATCTTTTATGTATTACTTTAAGTTTTTAATCTTTCGGCACTTTTTAATTGGGTATATATTAATGACTTTAATAACTAGTTTCTTATGTTGAAAGTGAATTTTTCTAACCATTTCTTCATGATGTCATTGATTTGCTCATTCGTGTCTTTACGGTCTATCGCGCATTAACTACTTGGAAGGGGTTAAAAGGGTGGTTTGATAAAGTTCTTGTCTCGTTTAGTGTATAGATTCTTCGAGGACTTGGTTCAAGCTTACTAGGGCCTCCTTCAATCCTCTATATGGGTATTAGATGGAGAGGGCGCGAATAGCTTGAACCCCTCATATGTAAACTACTATTAATACTTTAAACTGACTTCTTGGGATTATATCCTTGTTGACTCAAACCAGTTAGCCGAGGGTAACGTCATCTTCAAAAGAGGGGCCTGCCACTTTTCGCATTAATAACTTATTTAATTGTCTTCCAATATCCCGACCCTTTTGGGATCGTATCCCTGCTAACTCAAACCACTGGGTTGAGGGCAACGTCACCTTCAAAAGAGGGCCCTACTAATATAACTAAGATAATCTCTTAAAAAGTCCAAAAGTGCAGAAACTATCACATGATACATAAAAGAGAAGTTGGATCCAAGTGATTCTATCTTGTCTATTTGTATTTCATTTTATTTAATTTTTGTTTTTATTTAATACGCTTTAAATCTTTTATCAAAAAAAATTAGATTGATTAGACGCTAACGATAAACCGGTACTAAAAGCTCTTGTGTACTTGGACAACCTCGGTATCTTACTAACACTCTACTACGCTCACGATGGGTGCACTTGCCTAAGTGTGTGTTTAGTGCTAGTACATATCGTGTTTTATAAATTTAAAACTTGAATAATGCGTAAAAAGGGCTCAAAATATTAATAAAAATATAATACGCTTATCACACCATTATGCAAGATTATAACACTTACACACCATAACCTACACTTCATATCTTGTATTCAAAACACCACAACTCCCTCTCTTGCCTATGACCTCACACATACACAAACAAGTCCATTTTCTTCACCCTAACACATAAACATAACACATAAACACAAGCATACATTGAGCATTTTATGGTGTTCTAAGATGGTTCAAGACATGTAAGCTTTCAAGGAACATCATACCCACCATTTGGAGCTTCAAGATCTTCTTGTCTTCCTCATCCTCATCTCATAGTTCTTCCCTCGCTCCAGGTTGTAAGATCTCTAAAACCCATTTTCATGCTTCTTATCTTTAGTAGATTATAGAAGTACACCTTGTTCATCTTGCAGCTCATTAATCAAACACTTGAAACCCTAAAATTTAACAAGATAATCTAACATAATTATGTGTTTTACTTGTTGATCTTGATGCTTAGTGTAGTGTAGTTTATGTAGACTTGATGATCTTGCAAGATTGTGCTTAAAGGGGTGATCGAAACATGAAGATGCTAAGATCTAGCAAGATGTACACCTTAAGTTCAGGAACTTTAAAACTAGTCTTGAAAGTGGTTTTTGAAAAATATAAAGTTATCAAGAAGCTAAAAATATAATCTTACAGTGTTGATAGATACAAACAAAAGTGGTTTATATAAACTTGTGAAAATAAAATATGAACATAAAAAGTAGTATTATTTTTAGTGGTCTTAACAAATATATAGATAAGTTCAATTTTAAACAATACATATGTGTATATTACGAAAAGCTTAGAGAAATGTGTGGTCCATATGCTTCTCAAGTTTCTTAAATAAGGTGGACTTCTCTTAGAATCCATACCCTATATATATATAAGGATCTATATATATATATATATATGGAGAGGATCATGAGAAAATTAGATATAAATGAGAAAACTAGAAAACTAACTAAAAAATCCAAAAAAAGCATAAAAAACATACAATTTTTTTTATAAAAATCGCTACTTTTTATGCATAAAAAACTTTCTTTTTCAAAAAAAAAAAAACTTGTACTGCACATGTGCACTATATGTGTACTACACATGTGCATTATATGTATGTGTTGCACATGTGCATTATATGTTTTTTTATTTTTTTTAATAATTTTTATATAATATATATAGCGATTTTTCATAAAAAAATCATAAAAAAATGTTGATATGTTTTTTTTGGATTTTTTAGTTAGTTTTTTGGTTTTCTCAGGATCCATCCCCTATATAATATATATATATATATATATATATATGTAGCGTGAGGTTCATTGGGGAACCTAAAAAAGTGAGGAACAGTGGGGAACCGGCTCGTCGAACCCTAACTAGTATCTCTTAACCCTAAACCCTAAATCATATCCCCTAAACCCTAAATATATTAGGGTTTTGATTTAGGGTCTTATATTAGGGTTTAGCCTTATGGTTAATCATTAGTATTAGGGTTTAGCTTTAGGTTTAGGGTTTAACTTTAGGGTTTAGGGTTTAGGGGTTAGGATTTAGGGTTTACTAGTTAGAGTTCGACGAGCCGGTTCCAACGCCGCTGGAATG